>JAODKL010000002.1:835929-869496 GCA_026780765.1 Petrocephalus schoutedeni | reverse complement strand
AAAGCCAATGGCACCGATCCCCACCCAGCTCTGCACCTCACACTGCAGGCCTAACTGTGAGTGTGCGGTTAGCTAGACCTAGAACTAGAGTCCATATTAGCTAGGCTAAACAAGTGTGCTTTTAGTCTAAACTTGAATATTGAGAGTGAGCCTGAGTTTTGCACATCCGCTGGGAGTCTATTCCACAGCTGCGGAGCTCTGTAAGGGAATGCTCTGCAGCCTGCCGTAGTTCTTTCAAGTCTAGGTTACATATCCTGCTCCTTGAGATTGAAGCAGGCAAGACGGGCTGTAAGAGACCAGTAGATCTGTAAGGTATTCTGGGGCAAGGCCGTTCCGTGCTTATAAAGTGAATAGCTTATAAATCTTGTAATCAATCCGAGACTAAACTGGAAGCCAGTGAAGGGAGCATAGAACAGAGCTTATGTGATCATATCTTTTAGTTTTTGTAAGACCTCTGGCTGCTGCATTTTGTACCAGTTTATTTAAGGACCCAGAGGGACGAGCAGAAAGGAGAGCATATCGATAGTTCAGCTTGGAAGTTGTACAGGCATGGATTTGTTTTTCTGCATCGCATCATGGAAGGAGAGAATCTCCCCTAGCTTGGCTATAACTTGACCATCCATCCATTCACTTTACCTGCTTAACCTTTGCACGGTCCGGGGGGGGGTGGACGAGGGGGGGGTGTTTGGAGCCTGTGGGCTCAAGGCAGGGAACAACCCAAGAAGAGGAGCCAAGTCATTGCAGGGCATACCCACACACCATCCACACTTATGGGCTTGTTGGTAACTCTAATTTGTCACACAAGGATTTTCATTTGTTTTCATTTTGAGGCAAATCACACCAAGAATAAAGCAGCAGCTCTTGGGGGCAGCAAAGGGCAGCCGCAGAAACACGTCACCTTGTGAACATTGTGACTTTTAAGTGTATCTAATGGATTTTTTTTCCAAACTTGCCAGGAACATTGTATAGGTGATGATCTGGGACCTATTTCAATTTCAGACAAATTGCACCAAAATTGAAACAGTGTCAGAGATGAGTAGTGTTTCAATTAGATGTATTTAAAATTTGTATTTAATTACTTTTACGTATGTTATAATTTATAATGAAAAACATTTGATTAATTTGTCGCAAATACTTTGAGAGATTGTAGTTTGGTATTTCACATATTCTAAATAATTAATAAAATGTCATTTTATTTATTTATTTTCTCTCCTTTTAAGAACCTTCATCACCACACCACATAGACTTTTAATATAGCCTATCACCATCTAGATGCAAATAAATCACGTGACACACCCTGTTGGGCCCAGCTTGCTTGTTGTGAACTTAGTCTTCCCATAACCTGTAATCCAAAGAAAGAAGTTGCTTTGATGCTCTGTACAAATTGCTTTAAGGTAAAGTTTGCAGTAAGATATACTATCAGATACTGCTCACTGAATGACATTATATGACAGAAAAATAGAGCAATTAGCAAACAGCAGTGCTGTGTTCTAGAATTTGTGAATCTGCTAGTAGTATTTTCGTTAATTTCCATAAGTGTGCTCAGGCAATGGCAACTTGTGGTTTGTCATTTAAAGCTGAATTGCATTAGAGATAAATCAGGCTAGCTACTTTTATTTGTAAGGAAACGCAGGTCTTTTTATTGAGACTGAGCCTGTGTAAAAGAGATATCCGACCGGTGAACTTGACATTGAATATTATATGCGTCACAGTTGCTGGTTATATTTTTTTGAGCACACATCTGAAAAAGTTTATTCTTTGAGTTTGTGCATGTTCAGCATCCTACTGTAACACAAAGTGGGAAATTCATACATTCACAAATTCTTAATTAATTAAATTAAAGCATTGGTGTGCCTCCTTGCTCATGCACACAAACCTCAGCACCCCCGTCAGGTACCGCCACTAATTCTGTGGGAAACACTGGGCATAAATTAAGGGTGCAATGTTTCAGAATCTGAGCCTGAAATCACGATATGAGATCGTGAACATTTGTATCGTGGTTCTCCCGGGTCCCACCGAACCCTAACCCGCTGATTCTGATGCGGCCTTTTGACCTCATATTACATTGCCAGCGTTACAAAAGTCATTTCTCTTTTCACAACTACTGCTATAACACATGTACATCACAGAATTATTATTCTGTTTTAAGCTGGGCAAGATGTATGTCTTGTAAATACTACACATGACTAGGGCTGTAATGGTACATGTATTCATCAAGTACTGTTATTATTTTACATATTTATACATTATTTTTATATTTGCCAGTTACAAATGATTTGTATTTTAATGAAATACATTTTCTCACACCAGTATGTATTTTATTTTGTTATATTTGGTGAGCAAGTATTTGTAACTTGCAACAAAATACTATTTCATGTATTTGCGCACATCTCTGGTAGTGGCACATGAAAGGGTGGCCACAGACACGGATCTCATGGAGCTGATTACACTGAGACAAGTCACCCAAAGTTGGGCATTTGATATACTTTTTGGAGCAATGGGGAGGGAGTGTAAGGGGCTAGAGCAGGGGTAGCCAATCTTACCCGCAAAAGGGTCGGTGTGTATGCTGGTTTTTGGGATAACCTGTAGGTCAGCTGTTCAAAACCAGGTGTGAGGACTCTTCGGCCAATCAGTCCTCTAATTAGTAACCTAATTGGAAACCCTGCATACGCACCGGCCCATTGCGGATAAGATTGGTTACCCCTGGGCTAGAGATTGTTAGGGGTTGGGGGTTTGGGGGAGGAGTGTAAATAAAATAGGGAGGGGATGGTTTCCCTTCCAACACCAGCAACAGAAAATTTACTGGATGGCAATATATTCAAACTAAAATGGGTTAATCATTGCTGGCTGATTAGCTAACTGTCATATTGCAGTGAAGTTCCATATCTGAAGAACAAATGGGTCTGCTGAGGTAGAAGCCATTCTATTTGACTGGCCAGATATGAGCAAGAGATCATAATAACCATCAAATGAAAATATGAGCTTATCAGGAAATCAATATGGCAGTTTCTTCCAGCTCAGAAATGACCATGAATACTCACATCTTGTTAAAATGTAGCTAACCCCCAAGTAACCTCTTAAAGATGGGATTTTTCACGAATGTCCGCCATTTTTAAGGGGAATCTGGCTGAAGCAGCAACGCCACAAGATGTTATTAATGCGTACAAATGAAGCAATGCAACGGTCGCTGGCGTTCCTGGCGAGTTCACATAGCTGAACGCAAGTAGATTGCCCCAGCAGCTGTCAGCTAACTTATACCATATTTCCACTGAACCATTTACTCACTAAACCATCCTCACTTTTTTTTTTTTTTTTTTTTGATGTGATGAGGACCACAGGTGTCAAAGCAGTGTCTCTCCTAGCTAGGAGCCCAATGAGCATGCCGGTGCAAAGCAGATGAATGCACAGCCAAATTACAATTTTCAGTTTTCAGACAAACGCTCTCCATGTTAAATTACTGCCGCTACATTTGCTGCGTGTGGCGAGCGTGAAGTAGTCATCAGCACTCATGATGGCAAGTTACTCGAATGCCTCCATGTGTTTAATGACTTCATATCATCATTTTAAATCATTTCAAATCATAAATCATTCTAATTTATATACTTCCATTGATTCGCAGGTTTTTTTTCCCCGAGCAGAATCCTATAGCTGGCAGTTTAGCATATATGAACTTAAACTGTAACAGATTGCTCAAGGGTATTTACATGGTATTTATTTAGCAGATGTTTATATATGTTTATATCAAAGCTACGTAGAAAAGAGAATGCAGAATTATGGACCTTGTTCACACTTAAATTACCCAGCCGACACAAGGATTTGAACTGGCAAACCTTCCAAAGCACAACTTCCAAACCTGCTGAGCCGCACACTGCCAGCATTTAGCCTTCGGGCTCAGAACCGAACACATTTAGATATGTCTACTTAGAGCACACAGCCAACCTGATTATGCACGTAGGGCAGGATGGCCCAGCCCTGCTCCTGGGTATCTAAGCCGCTGCAGAGCTTAGGTGCAACCCTAATTTAACACACTTAATACAAATACCTTCATTAGTGTCTGTGTTGAAGCTAAACTCTGTAGGTTGGCATATCTATAGCAGCAGGAATGAGCAGCCCTGACATAGAGTATTTGATCTGCTAAATAATGATCACTCTGGCTGCGAGAAGTTAGGCACAGCCTGGCAGACGTGGCATTTACATGAAGGAGGCTATTCATTGGCTGTAACTCAACAGCCAAAAGCTCTCTCTCTCTCTCTCGCAGTTTGAGGCAGACTGAGATATATAAGAACACACACGCATAATGCCTACATTCCCAGCTGTCTGTCCATGGGAAACGCCCATATGCCTATTGCAGCACATTGACATGCCAAGTCATGCATTAGGTGCTCCCAAAACAGAAGATACGCATCCAGGATCGACAGAGGTTACTTGAGCTCAACCACTGGTTATAAAAATAGCTTTTGCCCTGAGTTGCACACCACTGCAGAGCATGTGACATTAGGAAGGAGAGTGCTGACACACATAACATCGTGCTACTTAAAGAAACCTTATAAAAAGCACTGATTTTGCACTTGTTATATATATATATATAGGACGTATTGGCAGGTAAGGCAGGGCTACCAGTTCATATACTGTAGATGGAAAGATCTGCTGCTTAGATATCCCCAGTTAATGTCTGGCAGTTTAAATTACTTTGATTTTCATTTGAGCTGTTTCGTTCAGTGTCTACCTGACCACTGAAGTGTACAGAGCTTTCGTTATGATTGTTTTATTTAAAGTGCAAATTATGCAGATTATCCTACAATGGACTGGTAACCCTTTGTAGGATAAGCTGTTGCAAGATGCTATGTAAAAATAAACTGAACTGAATGCATTGATGAATGGGTTATTTGGATTCTTCAGCGGGGGGTTTAGGGCTGTGGTTAACAGAGTAATCGGACAGGCAAAGACTCTCCCCGCCACCCCCCTGTTTTGCAGTTGTATTAATGATCACCCATGGTTAGGGATGAGGATTGTCCCCCTTCTAAAAAAACAGGGCCATTCCCACAAGCAATGCAGCTGAATGTACAGAAAGCATGTCACCAGCAATTTTTTGTGAGTATAGGCCAGTTTAGATCAAATCCCCTAAACAGCATGAGTAAGCGCACAGACACAATTAGCTTGTGACATTTTTTTTTTCTTTTAATACATCAAGAACAAACTTCAGTATAATAATTTGTATTGTTGCGACTGTATATCATTAATTGAGTAGGGGCAATAAAGTTTGACACTTCATTGCTCGGAAAGGAATCTAATTGAGATTAAATGTCAGAGACCATGGTCCCTGGGAGGCATTTCACAGAAACCACAGAGTTATGAATTTTAGGAACTGTACCATTCTTAACTATATAGACTCCAGGAGTACTCTATGCTCATCAATGGTGTAATAGTGAGAACTCACTTAATTAGAGATCATTTTCTATGGGATCTCTGCAGTCTGGCCATTGCTGGTTCTAGTGGTGAACCGGAGGCAGTCATATCTGGAGGGCTTAGGACGGAGTCAGAAATAGCTGCAAAAATTTGACCGGAGCAAATCAATCCAACCCTCAAAATGTTTAATATATAGCAAAGTACTAAAAGTAGATTAATCTTGTTCATTTTTGGCACATGAAGTTTTGTACAATGCTGGCAGGTCAGCCTACACAGTACACACCACATGACTCAAAACAAAAACACACTCTTGGTGGAAGACATATAAGTCTTACGCATATTGGACAGCTAGTCACCTGTATGCCTAGGTCTCAGCTGCAGATATTTCTTAACACATTAAATCCTAGAGGTATTCTCATGTGGGTGTCCTGCGGCACTCTATTCCAAGCAAAATAGCCACAACTGGCAAAAAAATAAAATAAAATAAAAAATAAGGATTGTGTCCAACATCATTTACATAACAGGCTACATCCTTGGAAGGGATTAACAAAACCAAAACATTTCCCTTGTGCGAGAATTCGAACAAAGTAAATGCTGCTTCCCACAGGTAGCAACAGCCATTCATTGGAGGAGCTTCCCTCCTCTTGGAGTATTTTCGTTTCAGGCGATCCTGTTCCTAACTGCAGTTAATCAGCCCTTTAAATGAAAACCAGCTGGGTATCCGTACCAGGGCAGAATGTTCTTGGGGCAAGAATTACAGCAGTTCTGTGCTTAAAAGGCAAAAAAAAAAAACCCATCCGATCCCTCCAGTTCTCCATTGCTTGTTTTTTTTTCCCCTCGCATCCTGAACCAATAGATATCGAGGTCAAGTAGTGTGCGAATTTTTGTCAATAGTGTGTCTTTCATGTCAAAATCTTAGCTACTGTTCCCCATGCAGCAGTACAGGTTGTGCAGTGTTCATCACCGAAAACACCTGCCAAATGTGCCCCAAAACTCACCCTGCTCTCTTAAAGTCCCAAAGATCTCTTCTAACCATGGTAACCAGAATAATGGACATCTCAGCCGACCCGGCCTTCTCCACACATGACCGTAAGTGTGATGATGCTAACTGAACAGGAATAGTCTGGAAATACATTTCTGTGGAAGCTCCTGCTTTATACATGCATTCTATCTCTTTCCTTTATTTTGCCAGTTTCCAGTTTAAAACCTGATCAGCAAGAAGAATGAACCAGTCTCACTACAATTGCAAACTTACATGAAATGTATCATTTATATGAAGTAGAACAATATACTGCTTTTATGAATATTTGTATAAATGCAGTGTCTGTGACTCTGAGCAACTGTACAACTTGTTCACGCCAAAGATTCATACTTACATTTTACAGACAATTTATAAATCATGCTGACTGGTTGACTTTCTTTAATACCCATTCAGGTTAGTAATTAGGTAGTATGTGTGGTCAGGCTAGTGCAGAATCAAGATATACAGAGAACTGGAATACGACCCCACAAACCATCTATTTGTCATAGAAGCTTATTGACATGGAACAGAACCATCATGCTCCATGGTCGTATATCAGGGTTGTGGCGAGTCTGGAGCCTGTCCCAGGAAGTAGAGAACATGAGGTAGTGGACACCCTCGACAGGATGTCAGTTCATTGCAGATCACACACACGGAGCCAGGGGTCGGTACTCAATCCCCAACCATGGAGGTGTGAGGTTACTGTGGGACCCACTGACAAACTGTGCAACCATATGAAACTGAGACAATATGGAATTCACATTAAAGTCTATGACTATTAACTAAGTTAAAGTAACTGCAATGTTCTATAGTGCGTGGGTCATACACTAAGATGAAATATAATTCCTAATTGATCATGTTGGACAAAAAAAGTACTAAATACAATATAAATATTTAATATGCCAGTGAAGTCATTGACAATGGCCAACACCATACGTTTTTTTTGCATGGGCTGCAGGTTCAAGAAATGGACTTTTGTTGTGTCATATTGTAAATATATAAAATTGGACGTGGTTGTGGTTGTGTCCCAGATTGACAGCAACTCGATAATGCTGTTCATAGAGACCACTGAATCTTCTCGGAGATTGTAGCTAATGGCTTTGCAGCACTGGTTTAAAAAAATCATATGACTACCCCCATCACCCCTCCTATCAGACCTTGAACCTTTGGCAAGTTCTACACTGGACAGATAATCATTTGCAAAGGGCTGAATCAGTATTGCAACATTGTACGTAAGCTTGGTATACATTCTAAAAGAGCACTACTCTGGGATAAAAATAAATTGGGCAGGAACTTATTGAAATTTTAGGAAGAAATAAAAAATTCAGCTATATTATATATTTATTATATATACACTGAAATCATTTATGGGCAGTTATTTTCCTATGTGTCTATGGGAAATGAGTCAAAATCCTTTATTTTCGATAAAATCAAAGACATTTTGGCGAGCTGGAAATATATGCAGATGATAATTTCTATAATTTGCTATTTTTTTTATCAACAGCTACATCAGTGATTTTCACCTATAAAGTAAATGTTCTGGTTTTTAAAACTACAGTCCAATAGATGTAACAAACATCAAGTGCAGCCCCCTGGCCTCATTCTGGTTTCTAATGGTCAGTTTCCCATGAATTCATTGTGTCGTGGAAAGAGAAGGAAAAACACTATTTGGGCGATTTCAAAAAGCTCGCTGGGAGCTGTGTGAAACTGCTCACTCCTGGCTGCGATCCACATGAAAATGGTAATTTTATTAATTAAAAACTACTGCTTTGATGGTGGAAATACATGTGATGCGCAGCACTCATCCGAAACTCCAAATAGTCTGGAGGCTGCTTTTGACACGCGGCAGTTGATGCAGAGAGTATCTCTGTGAAGCTGTACAGAGAGAGAACGGTCCAGCGTAACTGCTGCATTTACCACCACACCGGCAGCAGGCCGACAGGAGCCGGCATTTCAGCAGCCAAGGGAAATGTTTTCAGCTGCGACTGCAACGTCCAATTACACTGTATTCCCAACGTAACTGAGAATAGGGATAAAATTCACTCATGAACTAAAAGTTAAAATCGATGCGTTGGCTTTCTGCTGTTCTGACCTGCAGCTCTCACTGGCCAGCTCCCACCTCTCCACCCCCCCCCCCCCCCATTATTTAATAGAAATAACTGAACCATGCTAGCAAAACTTGGCCTTGATTTATGAGGAAACCCATGGCAACTCCCCAAATAAGGCTAACTTAGTGACAGAGCAAGGCATTAGTATCTCTGTAGGCCAGGAGATATGGTTTCCAGTTTCTATGTGTGCGTGTGTGTGTGTGTGTATATATATATATATATAATTATATAATGTGTATATATATAGTACAAACAGTAATATTTAAATTCAGTAAACTTAATCTTGATTCATAAAAATGTTTGTCATTATTCAGGTAAATAACTACTTTGTGTGTATTCAAAAGTTAACTATTTGACTAATAATATTAATTTACTTATTTCATTTAGTCAATCTGCTAGAAAAATGAATGGGATCTTGCCTAAATATAGCATGTTATTATGTTGCACATCTATATACTTGCGTGTGTATACATGTTTATGTATTAAAATCAATGGACTGCCAGATCTAATTTCTGAGGCCCACAGGTCAAATATTATTAGATATGAGATATTTCATATAGGCTAGGTAAAAGCATGGTGTGAATAGTGGCACAAAATTGTCATACTTTGTTGCTTAGGAGAAAGTTTGAAAAACTGACGGTTAACGGTCCATCAGGGTATGGAACACGGTGAAAGCCTTTAGGATGACTGATGGCTATACTGCTTTGATCGAGAGAGCACTTTCTGGCACTAAACACGTAATGTTTATGAGCGCTGGACTGTAACGTCCTTCACTGTAAAACCCTCTTTTACTCCTTACTATAGGAAAACATGTTTGCTCAGCCTACGCTTGGCAATAGTGTCAAAATCACAGATAAAACCTTTTCCATATTACAAACTTGTCTGCGTACGTAAAAGCATAACAGTTACAAAACAAAAAAATTGCAAGCACGCTTGAAAACATGCATGGAAGGTTTTCTTTTTGGAATTTCATAATTTGTATTTATTTTTTTGGATGCCGTATTCACCTATTAACCGCTATTAGAAAAATATGCCAAGAGTTATTTTTTCCTTTTCTATATTAAAATGACTGATTGTGCCCCTGGATCTCTCCAAAGTTTAACTTGTAATCAGTTCAAATATAAAAAATGTGAATTGTATTAAGAATAGTAAAATATGGAGGCCATTTTTTTTCATGCCACCGTGTATTTCATGAATTATGTGCATAGCACTGAATGATAATGAAAAAATGCTAATTAAAACAACTCCCCTCTCTCACACATGAAAGATGACTACATTATGCATATACCATCCTGTCCAGACAGGTGGTGTATAGTAGCATGCATTCATACAAAGGACGCTGTAATATTGACTGCTTTTTATGGTTTTGATTTAGGGACACAGTTAGTAAATCTTTCCTCTTTTTACTGTTTGCCATTTTATTCCGCATGATTACGTAAAGTAAAATGTCTGGTGATTCCGTGAAGAGCACGAATGAAGTCAATAACTCTTTATGCTGTTTTTATGATGGATCGTTTGTGAAAAAGAAGACTTATACATTTTTGGAGACGCAGACTGTTTTGCACAATTCTTCAAAAGAACCCCAAATACCCATAGGGAGGGTTTTGTGTGGGATCTAAGCTTCCAAGCACGTAAATCTTATAAAACAAAAACAAGTTCATTTCACTTATGTAAAACAGCAGAAGTGAGATGGCCTCTCTCACAACTTGATGCTGAAATATTAACCCATTCTTTTATCACATCTAGGCATGCTTACTGTAGGGCTTTTTTCATTACAATACAGCTTCCACTGGTTAGGCTGGCTTGCAAAAATGCCGGTGAACACAAAGCAAAGTCCTGCATTGCGCCTGTGTCATCACCATATGTATAATGTGCTCTGATAGACCGTACGAGATTTTAAGGTATTTTTATTCATTTGAAGTTTTCAACAGAGTAGCAGCTGAGATTTAAATTAATCTGTTCAAAGCCACATCATACTTGCTCTACGGTTTTATATCTTCCTATTAGATAAGAAGACAGACAGTCTGTTTTTATGCAGGGTTAAGATTTGGAATGTATTATTACAAAACCTATACATTTTATTCTTGTGTTGAATTCATTCTCATATTCAGCATTTAAGGTTTTTATTTTGAATGGTTTTCTCTTGAGTTTTGCCTAGGATGCTTTTATCTTGTCAGATGATGAATCTGCATTGTGGTTCATTCCTACATGCACTGCAAACATTTAACGCTAGTTTGAAGCACTTTGAGCCTCATCAATGTGGTTTAAACCTTGAAGTATACATTATTATTGTTGCCGCCATCATTGTTGATCTTTTGGTTTGATGTACGCATTTGAAAAGTGTTCAAACAAAGTTCAGTTTAACTTTTTCTGAGAGGAACACAGAGGGATCGTGATTGTTATTTTGCATGCCGTAATGCAGGCACCTGACACGTTACCATAAATGTCTGTAACTTTGAATAATTCAGCATCCTGGTAATATGAATGGACATAGATGTGAGAGTGAATGCGGAAAAGGAAGGGATTGCACAGAACATCTGGTCCCATTCCAGCCCTCTGGGCCTTGGGAAAGTGCACAGACAGTTAGGAAAACACAGGAAAGGATCTTCTCACAACATAAATTAAACATAAAGCTTAAATATTGTGACGTGATAAATTGTACTTGTATCATACTCTACACTTCTACTTAAAATCTGATGAGGAATTGTGCATGTCTAATGAAACA
Organism: Petrocephalus schoutedeni; assembly: GCA_026780765.1. Lineage (NCBI taxonomy): Eukaryota > Metazoa > Chordata > Actinopteri > Osteoglossiformes > Mormyridae > Petrocephalus > Petrocephalus schoutedeni. Next base: position 858,236 of record JAODKL010000002.1, on the reverse strand, counting down.
TTAGATCAGACATTATTATTCTATAGACCCAGAAATTGCAAGTTGTGTCTAGTCCGGACAACTGGACAACAAATATTTGAAATATGTAAAAATACACTACTTATCGGGGTAATTTTATCTTTGGCTGCAGGTGGTAAATGTTTATGTCCCATTCTTATCTGAAGTATTTTAGTGTCTGTCTGTCTGTGTTCGTCAGACGCTCATGGCCTTCAAAGTGCCCAGTCCAATAAGAAAAAGTCTTTGAAATATTTGGGACTGACGAAAGGTCATTGACCTCCTTCTGGCAGCTTTCAAGAAACTGTTTCAGCTCATTCTAATAGACAAAACTATTAATGTTGAAACCAGGATAAAAGATTTACCTTGAGCCTTAAAATTTTAGCACCAAGAATCACATATACTTTATTGCTGTAAGAGTCATGTTTATTCTCACAAATTTTAAGTGCTGCAATTTTCACACTTTTGTTCAGAGTGTTTTTTTTTTGGCTATTGCTGTAGTTCTCTGTCATAGTGTGGTGTCACATTACAGACTCCAAAGGTGATATCACATTTTATTAGCATTTGCTACTCCTTAATCGTCTCTGGGGAATCAGTGCCCTTGAAGATCGTTAGAGAGGTCATCAAACCAGGCTGAAACTAAAATTTCACGCGAGTGGTTGATATCTGAAGTCATGGTGAAATAATTGATGTTCTGAAAGTGATGCAATTAGTAGACATGTTGGGGCAATGTACAAAATCATGTAAAACTGAAGCTGCAGTTTGAAAGCCACCTAGTGATGATTCCTCCAGTGACAGACTGGTCTTTGCTCTTTGCAAGCTGCTTAAACTTTGCATGAAATTGCAAAATAAATTTGCATGAAATGTTTTTGTCAAGGCATCCGCTCTTATAAGAAGTTAATAGCTCTAAAACTGCAAATATGTAAGTATGTATATATCAAAAATATCACATAGATTGTGGTTGTATCGCAGTTGTGCATTATTTTTTTGGAAGTTAGGTCTTTTTTTTTCTCGACTGAATGGGAACATTAAATCCAAAACATAAAAGGAGATAAGGACAAGTGCAGTAACTTTTAGAGATGTAGAACGAACCATAGGGTTTTAGGGAAATGGGTTACATGCCTGATAGTCAACAGTAAATAAAGCCCTAGGCACTCTTTGTTCTAGCTAAGGCGTTAATTAAATGAGCATAACGACATGACTGATTACTTTTTGGCGCATTCCTTGATATAGTTTTCTTATATATATATATATATATATATATATGTATGTCTGTGTGTGTGTGGTTATTTTGTAACACTGCAAGTGTACTTTGTCCAGATAATTACTAATGCTGACTACCTGTGCTGCTCAGTGCTGAAACAGGAGTATTTTACCTTGGAAAGACCATTTCATGTTCAACTCATGGCCCAAGCTTTCACTGGTGGTTCCATACCAAGGTACACCATGGGGCCTAAGTCCAGGTAAATCAAATCTCCATTCAATAAAACCACGTCGATGTGACTTACGAGCCTTCTGTATTTATGTCTATGAAGTCCAAGCTGTGCTGACGGAAACTAGGTCCGATGCTCACTGAACAGCTGTTAATAAAGCCCTAGGTTATTCTTTAACTCAAGGTCACTTTTTTTTTTTTGGCTTGCTAATGATTTGAGTCAGATTTTTCACCTGATTCATCGGTACACGCATGCAGTGGTTGATGGTTGTACGCTCTGAATGAAGCAGGGGATATACAGCATAGGAGGTATCCTCAGGTCAGTAAATGGAAGCACTATGCTCCGGGAGTCTGCTTTGAACAGAAGCTCCTGGCCAAATCCCACTCTACGTGATTGGCTGCCCTGCACTTCACAGCTCACTCTTCGAAGCACATTATGACTCCCTTCTTCAGGGATTGAATTGCTCCGAGTTAATTGATTCACCAGATAACAAGGCACTGACACGGCAACAGAAAATTAGTCAGCAGATACAAATGTCTGAACCTGTAAGCAGTGTTGGCCAGCACACAGATAATTTGACTTTGTGAACAGAAACCGAGTGTGAAATTAACTCGCTTTTTGACCAGAAAAAATGATATCTGGTAGCAACACTTCAGCTGGGCTCATTATATAATAAATATAATAAAGTTACAGGGTTGTGATTATTGCATGTACGTATTTTGCATGGGATTTTGTTATACTTCCTGAAAATTACACTGTAAATGATACAGGACCTCTTCAATAACAACCATTGTCATCAAAACCACAATGGTCAAATATTTGATCAAATGAGCATTGTAGCGATCGGCCCGGCTTAAAAATATTTAAAACAGGCCCCACTTTAATCATTTCGTAGTGTTGTGCGATTGTAAACTGGCGTGTTCAGTGACGTGCGAATGGTGTTTTTACAATTATCTGCCATTTTCCCTATAAATGGTGAACAGCAGGGGTAAATTCAATCCACTATTTATATAATGGAAAATTGGGTGGAGATCCATCAGAATTTATAAACGTTGCAGTATGTGAATACTTTTTATCCATCTATCTATTTTCTGTAGCCACTTGTCCTATTCAGGGCCGTGGGTCTCGAGTCTATCACAGAAGCTAGGGGTGCAATACAGGGAACAGCCCAGCATAGGCCACACTCACACATACAAGCAATCAGCATGTTTTTGGACTGTGGGGATAAGCCAGAATACCCAGAGGAAACCCCACAACAACACACATGGGGGGGATACACATGAACTCCACACACACAGAACCCTGGCGGAACCCTAGTCCCAGAGGTGTGAGGCGACAACAATTCAGTGTAAACGATTCACCTCCAAAGCATGCGTTTCACCCTTGGGGAGTGCCCGCAAAGGGCAGTGCACACACAGAAAGGGGGCGGGCAAACAGCACACAAGCAGAAGTGCGACTGGAGTCAATCCTGGAGCTCGGAGGAGACGACTCCTCGGGAGACTCACGCGAACGCGGCGCACCCAAATGCCGAGACGCACGGAGATGCAGCTGGAGCCCATCCCACGGCTGGGAGGTGACCCTGCTACTCGTTAAACTGCTTTAAAAGGAAGAATGAATTCTTACAGTCAGTGCAGTGCATGTTATCTCATTAGGATTCACTGTACATGGCTATTCTTTACCGATCAGTGAACTTAATGGCTACATTCTCCAGTGTGTCTGTCGATAGGAGTGCGCATAATTTTACTGGATAAGAAATGTTTGTTCATAGCCCATAGTTAATTAACCCTTTTTGATAAGCTGTCAAACATGTATATTTATATATTTTTATCAGTCTTGGACATTTAAAACTTTTTACTCTTTAAAAGGTTTTAAAGTAATACAGCTTAAAACGATCAAATCATGAACTTTTATTGAAGGAAATCGAGCAATTTTGCGCGCCCGAATCAGCCAATTATAGTACTATGGTTACTCATCACTTTTGGTCAAATATTGGCCTCTTGTGGCCTTAGCAAGAATTACAATCAGTACACAGCTTTATGGAAGGTGACGTATATGTTTATTTAATTTTATTATGAAGTGTAGCACTTTATGATATACAGGAAGTATTTTGTACATAGGTATCTGATTCTTGTTTTTTAATAACAGCTCTGAAAAGCCAAAACCTAGCTTTCGTTTATGGAATGAAATCAATTATAAAATAAAATTTATCTTCCAACAAAGTAATTAACTTTCAGATTTAATTAAATCGGAAGCACGTTTTTCATTATCTTTAATCAAAGCAAAAACTACATAAAATGCGATAAAACAAATTATCTTTACCAAGAATATGATTCATAATACACAATACTTCAAAAACAGTGTATACAATAAAATCACATCTGCTTTGCGTTTACTGCTTTACAATGGATGGATCAAAGCAGAAAACACCAATCCTGGCCTATTTTTTTCATTTAAATACTGACTCTTGACAATAAAGTTGAAAATGAAATTATTTTCTTTCTTTAAAAACGGCATACAAATGTAGGAAACTTTAAAATGATGGACAATGTGATAATGAAATAATACAACATTGATCAAAGGAAAATACTTACAAGTTTTTAAATATTTTAAATGTGAAATGTTTGCCACGTTGTCAGGTTAAAGACCATTAAAATGGGTTGAAAACAAAAACAACAACAACAACCTATTAAACATACAGAAAGAACACCAATCTTCTCTGTCTGGCCCTGCAATTACCAATATAAAAGCCAGAAGTTCCAATACACAACAATTTTATAGCCCAACGCACTTTTAACTGGCATTACAGAAACCACTTGGTCTACATTGTACTCGGCAATAAGACAGCAGTATACCCGAAGTGATAAGCATGAGAAAAGTTCGAGTAAAATCTCTCCATCCAACAGTTTGATCAACCAATGCATTTTTGCATTGTTTATTGCCGAAAATAATAAATTAACTTCAAAATAAAATACAGCAGAAGTAAAAAGGAAATACGAATCGCTCTTTTCCATCCAAGTGTGGCGCATGGAAAGTTCATTAAATTCTTACAGTATTAGTTAAATATCAGTTACCATTCAATAGACTTGATTCCCTGGCTCTGAACAAAACTCGCGTGTTATTGAATACTGGTCTATAAAGTGAACATTTTTGAATCCAGGGATGTTATTTGTTCTAACAGCAAAGTTCTAAAGAGCAGGACCAATAAAGCTTTTGCATGAATGATTTATTTACTAATTTTCAATAAGTGATTCACTCGACAGCACAGATTTTGGTACGTTATGTGATAAGGCTAAATTGGTATGTTAGGTGACAAGCTGAAAAGACCACAAATGGGGGAAGTAGAATATACCGGAATTTGATTACGGGGTGACTATTCTGCCCTATAAAGGCAAAAGACAGTAACTACGCTGACACTGAATCTGAGACAGTGTTTTGCGTTGGTTTCACTGCGGATTTAGTATTTACTGTCATTTTCTCTCTTTGTTTTCTTCAACACCAAGCATAGTGGAACCAAGATATTTTGTCCGAATATAAAACACAGCCTAAGAGACCTTATTTCAGTTAAGAATGAATTTTAATAAAATATGCTGTTACTGTGTGTCACCTTGGTAGGGTAGTATGGTGGAAGCTTGCTGTCTGGTGTTTGGCCCTCATAGAGAAGCAGTCACAGCGACAGGCTGTCACACATGCGGCTGGCCGCTATCGATTCCCGGGCCGATGCCTCTCACATGGACTCAAACTCATCGATGCGCTGCTTGGTGTTGCCTTGACGAATCTGCCGTAGGGTTTTGTATTTGTCCCGCCCCGCCCGCATGTTCTCGGCGTGGATGATGTCGTTTACAGTTTTCTTGGTCTCGTCTCGTGCGTTGGCCAGTTCGGAGCTCAGGGCCTGAGATGAAACAGATAATGTAACTCATTCACGGTTCGCCAGCAACGAAATCACTGTAGTAATATAAATCAGGGCTGCCCAACTCCAGTCCATGAGGGCTAGAATCCAACACAGTTTGCAGATGTACTTGCTCAAACACATCTTAATCAGCTAATTACCAGGTTTAATAGGTATATTTGAGCAGGGAAATCTGCAAACTGTGTTGGATTCTGACCCTCCAGGACTGGAGCTAGGCACCCCTGATATAAATCACTTTGGGGTGCTGGATTCAGTGTCCCCTTAACCTGGCAGGCAGCTCAGCACTCCTACGGATAGGTATTCTCAAGTCATTACACATTATGGGATGGCAAATTTTATGACATTTGAATATAATTACACGCATTGTTAATGTATTTAGAGAATAGCAAAACTCTTAGCAATCAAGGATCACATCAGTGAAGGTATTTAAAAAATACAATCAAGCACATTTAAGAACAGTCTCCTGGATACATTTCTTCCTATGCCATTATCATTGTATTTTTAGGACATGCAGACTTTGTCCTGCGGCAAAAGCTAAAGACTTTTACAATGCTGGATGGACAATCTGGCATACTGGAATAATTCACGAATTAGGGCCATTCAGGATTACACTTCCTGCAGGAAAGCCTCTAACATTTTATTTTAGGTAACTTGATACCTTTACCCTGTAGTTGGCTGCTCAGCCCTGGCGCCTACAGTGTGACATTTGTGCAAATGTATCTGGGTAAAGCTGCATAAATTAGCATTCCAGTGTTAACTAGTGTGGTGCTTAGGAGGGGTAAATACAGAGAATTAGCTGCCGTCCTGGAGTCTGCCCTGATTAAGAGGAAAACTTAGCGTAATCTACTCCTAACAGACCAAACCCAAGATTTTAGGAAGAATCATACAGTTATTCTGCAAATTTACGTGCAATGGCCACATGACGTTATAGTGGCTTTGAATATTACCACTTGGATATTATTTTTGTCCCTTTTGTTTAATTTTATTTCAGATAATCTCAGGGGCGGTGGGGGGGGGTTCTCTATAACAATCAAACAGTTGGCGACATTGTGTTTAACGTTTCCGGGGCATATAGGGCTATGTTTAGCGGCACTGTTGACGACGTACGCAAATAGACGCGAACAGATAATGGGGTGCTGTGGTATTTCCGCTAGGGCCCCGCCATCCTCGCGGCCGCGCCTCCGTGCACGCACTCACCAGCAGGTGCTTCTGCACGCGCTCGTTCTTCTCGGCCTCCGTCATGCGCTCCTCCTCGCTGCGGTCCCGGCACGGCGCAGACGACGTCAGCTCGGCGCTCGCCTCGGCGCTGCTTTCGTCGTTCTCGTCGTGCTCGTTCTCTGCGTTGAAGGACATCACCCTGCTCTTCAGCGCCTCCTTAGTCTTCTCCAGGTCCTCCTGCACCACGGACGCCTGCCAAAACCCATATATTTGTTTAAGTATAGGCCTTTATCGAACCTCTAATATATTACGATAAAGTCCTGGTCAGTATATGATTAAAAATATAAATATTTGTAAGTACTAGCAATTTAAATTTATGCAGTGACTACTCTAATATGTTGGATCAGCCATATATCATTTTGTTTAATACATTATAAATAACCGAGCACAAAATCTCCTTTCGGGGAGCAAATTTTTATTATTATTCAGTAGTAAATCAGACGTTCATCTCCCATTTGCAGCGATATCGTAAACTTGGATTTACAGCTGGGGATGGGCTAACGGTGGGATACAGTGCGCATTTAGACCAGGATTCCTGAAACGTCAGCTCAGATCTAGCAGTGAACATTGTCCACCTCCAGCTGCCAAAATACTGTTCATAAAATCACAGAAAATCTTCCATTTTGCCCACTTTATTATTCAGGAAGGAAGGGAGGAAGTCTTATTGATCCCCCATTAGAACATCATGAACTTGGATTAGAGTGGAGGATGGACTAGCGAGATCATAAATATATTTTATGCCTTTGCCCGTAAAGCAAACCACCCAGATAATTGACATTCTGTTTGCTAGAAGTATCCTAAAACCATTCGATTTCAAAATCATTCTGACAAATCTGCCGCCCGGTGAAGACCAGGGTCAGCTGATTTGTGGGGAGCGTGAGCAGCAGAGGGTTGTCCTTTGCTTCTCACCTTCGTTTGCCACTCCTTGGCCTCGTCGTCCTTCTTCCTTTTGGCATCCTCCAGGAGCGAGATCTTGGAGGTCAGCTCTGCTAGCTCTGTGGCCTGGTGTACAGAGACAGTCCTTCTGTACACTGAGCCATTAATCACAAATCAGTCGAGTACGGATTTAAAATTGTCTGCAGGCACTACATCCAGTTCTCAGCATACTCGGTGCCAGACCTGCATCACATCTTTCTTGCTGGGAGCTTTATCTCCTCGCTGCGCGTTGTGGCTGGTGGATTCCACTAGGGGGAGACTCTGAGCATGCTGGGGTCATGTGGCTTCCTAGTGTTTATGTGCAATTCCCACAGACGTCTTAATTGCCTTCCCCATCAAATGCTGCTCACCTTAGAATGTATGTTTGTTTTACTGCCCTTCGGGGTTCTTATTAAAAATACTTTGATGAATGGGTGCATTACATATAAAAACCATTCACACCCTAATATACCGCTTTCATTAAATGTGGTCCGCAAACAGTAAACATCTGAACGCCATAGAACCGGGAGTACTGCACTGTAGTTAACAGGTTTTAATCTGCAGCAAAACTCATTCACCCATCCATCCATTCTCTATACCCGCATGTGCTATGCGGGGTCCCAGAAGCCGGACTGGGAACAACCCAGGATAGAGCGCCAGCCAATTACAGCAGCAGCAAAAAAACTTAACAAAACTTAGCAGTCTTTCTAGATATAAAAGATGTGGGCGATGAAATCACATAACATTATTCTACATACGTAATGGTATTATGTGCATTCTTCCCTCCAAATTATTACACTGCCACGTCCATAGGAAACTCTTCTGTAAATGATATTAGAAACCTATAGAAATTTCAGGTGTCAGCACCATTCACTTAATCATCACTTCTGCATAAAAGTGTGCAACGTTTTAAACAGCAATCGATATAGTTTCCCATAAGCACTACAGGGAGCCCACGCCAGTCTATGCCAGGAAGCCCAGGGTGTGCCCTAGACAGGATGCCAGGCTACCATAAAACACAAACACTTTAGGATTGCGGGAAGAGACCTGAGGACCCAGAAGAAACATTCACAAACACAGTGAGGACATGCGAGCACCTCATACAGAGAGGCAGAAATCAAACCCACAGCCCTGGAGGTGTGAACCCAATACATAACTCATAGAATCTCGCTTCTGCATCGTAATTTCTGAATTAGAAGACAGAGCCCAGACAGAGCTCCGTAGTTAAAGGCTTTCTGGGATTTGCGTGAAATTGAGAAGAACAGCTAGTCATCTATTCACATCTGACAAAAAGAACAGAAAATACCTGATTCTCTAAAATCATACACTAGACGATTAAATAAGTGACTGGAGCAATAGTTGAATAAAGTTCTGCAATCTCCAAAAATTGGAAGTGCTGCCACAATTTTGGCCGCTAATATACAGTATAATGCATTATGGATACTTGGGTAAGCGTGTCAAAATCGGCTATAGGATGTTAGAGCACGGTTGCCATTTCGTTTCCTGCATCAGAAAATGGATACACAACTCTGGTTAAAGCTGCTTCAGTTCTGTGATTTTGGCAGAAACCACAGAGAAACTTGTACTGAATATCTATTGTATAATTGTTCTTGTCCAGATACCTTTGCAGTTGGCGAGCAGCTATTTTCTCAAAGATTCTTGAGAGAAAGGGTACAATAGAAACATGCCAGTTATCATTAAGAACATGAGGAGATATGTTTGGCTTCAAAGGACCGGTCTGATTACAGCCATTTGAATTCCAGGACAATGGCTGAATGTAGGCAGGCAGTCACTGCAGTAACACTTTACATGAAGCTCTCATATATAATGCACTATAGGCACCACCGTGATGCATTATGATGGTCGGTATAAGAATTAATAATGCATTACGTCATCTTCTATTGACAATCATACGGCATTATTGTGTTGATTATGACGCTTCTTGAGCTCTAATGAAGCTCTCTATAATGCACTATAGACACCTTTAAAATGCATTATGGTTATTTTGGATGCTTTGTTCCACACTAAGATTTGCAAAGAGCTTCATTAAGCATTCATAATGCATTATACCATTATATATAATGTGTTATACCTTTTTTATATATATATTAACATATTTAGAATGTTTTATGAATGCATTATAATGTGTTATACATGTGTTTATAGATTCTTATAGACGTCGCATTCATAGAAAATTTTAACCAATATTCTGTCAGGCGAAGTGCTTGTATTTTGTTATTTAAAATATTATATATTATTCTTAGAACTTTTATTAGTTATGTGATTCACAGGTAAGTGGTTAAAAACAGATGGAATGTATATGCTAAGGAGAACAGCTAATGAAGGTCAGGGAGTAATCAGAGTGGCTTCATCATACCAGGATCTCCTGATTCTTCATCTGGTTCTCGGCCTGCTTCAGCAAGGCGGCCTTGGCCTCCTCGGCCATCCTGCGGTCCTTCTCCAGGCGCTCTGCCTCCTCCTGGGCGCACCGCCGCTCCTGCTCCAGCTCCGAGGCCCGCTTCGTCTGCTCCTCCAGCGCTGCGTGAGGAATACCCCAAAAGCTAGAGCCGCCTTTCCCCGTCTATGCCGGCACCCCCGCCACTCACGACGGGGCTGCCTTCCTGCGCCCACGTCGTAAGCTGGAGACATCGTAAGTCGAATATGACGTGGTATGACACCCTTGGGCATTTTGTCGACACAGCAAAAACACAGCGACCTAAGCCTCTGTGCCTGTGATCACAAGGTCACCGGTTCGAGCCCAGCCTCGGCAGAATAGCCACATGTCTGGGGAATCTTGAGCATGGGCCTTAAACCACAGCTCCATGGGCGCCTTTGCAGGTGGCTGCCCTTTGCTGCTAAGCTTATGCTGACCTACATGTGTGTCTGTGTCATGAAGAGCAGGATCGGGTCAGCGAAAGGAGAACTGCCTCATGAGCATCGAGAAAGTGCCATTAAATTCAATCAGAAGAAGAAAGTCTCTCATATTTTGGTGGCTGGCTAGAAGATCACCACCTCAGTTCCCAAACCTCTCCTCAGGGGCACATCAGCCATTCCATGTATTTAATAAGTTTCACCACCAGCTCACTTAATTAACTAATTAGTTTAAAAAGTCTGTTAGATGTTGAGTGTCCATATGAGGTGCGCTATTGGTCAACTTAAAAGATGTATAGGTGTATTGGACAGTAGCTGCAAACATTGGGGTTAATTTAGGAGAGGTTTTGAAATGGTTAAGCTAACACTTTAAGAGGCAAAATTTCAGTACTGTGTCTTACTTTTTGATCAACTCGCCATCAAGTGATTCAAAAGAAAGACAGAGGTGACTGCAGAGTTAGACTCAAGATGTCTTCCCGTTATGATCGGACTCCTGATTGCTCTCCACGTAATTGTCAACATATCCCTGCAGGCACCTTGCATATATGTAGGTTCCTGCTCTACCCAAGGAGATAGTCATGAAAGCCAGATCCTACTCTAACATGTGAAGACAAATTCCCATCTGCTGCAAGCATAAACAATGCGAAACGCTGCATTCCCAGTGGGTTTTAACCATACCAGTTTGTTTTGCCGACCAGGATGACAGCTATGAGACCAAGGCTGAACGCTGCACCCAAGGCAGCACCTTTGACCTGGCAGGTACAGCGGTGGCTTCAGACCCAGGCTTTGTCGTGATATCTGACCTTCCTGGGCTTTCCTCGTTTGCTCTTCGATCTGAATCAGCCTCTCCCTCAGCTCCTCTTTCTCCCTCTCGATCTTCTCTTTCTCCTTCTCTGCGATCTCTCGCTTCTTCTTCTCGTTCTCCAGCAGTGCCCTTCGGGGTGACAGAGAGCCGCCGGGTAAAGAGAAGGCGCCAAAACCGAGAGGCGCGCCCAACACCGGCTCAATGAACAATAGCAAGACACTGAAAGAAATATGTTAGATAAAAGTCTAAGTCATTTTTCCTGAACACTGTACCGAAACGTACGCACAGAGGTTTTTTATCACTGTGATGATAAAAGAGCTGTGAGCTATGCATGCTGGGCTCCCAGCCTTCCCACCGCCAGCCCTCACCTCTCCATCTGCTTGTAGTGTTTCTCCTCACGGGCCTGCGCCTTCATCTGCTGCACCTCGATGGTGTCCGGCTTGCGCCGTCTCATGTAGAGCTCGTGGTTGCCCATGCACAGGGCCAGGATGCGCTTGTTGATGCGCAGGCGAGGTGCGTAGAACACAAAGTCCTGCGACCACCACCACCACCACCCCCCCACCCCCACAGACAGGATATCAAATATACACACAATGAATAAATGATGAATAGGAATACTACAATGCCATAATGGTCTGAATGGGATAATTAATTTTCAAAATACATAAAGGAATCTCAGACTGGCAGGTTTTGCTTTCTGTTAGTATGGGTGCAGATTTATATGAGATTTACAAAACAGGACACGGTACCTCACAACAAAATCCACATCAAATCTACTTTCTTCTTAAAACAATGCAAAACTGTTGATTTTTAATTAGATTCATGCTTAATTACACTTTATGTTTTTGGATACTTTTATAATACTAGTTTTAAAACAAGACTTTTTACTTTTCTGTTTCAAATAAACCCGACAGTTTTAAAAAAAGACACAAAAATTATACAATGTAATTTATCCACCTTCCAACCATGTATCCGGTAGGATGCAATTTAATAATAATAATAAAGCATTTTGTAAGACAAAACGGCAAATTTGAATTATCTGTCATTCATTTCATTTTAAATACTATTTCCCCACAATTCATTATGCATTTTTCACTTTGACAGGGAGGGGAGGGTTGGTGTTGTTCTGGAGATTTTTTTAATCTACTCGTCACTAAATTTGAGCCACATACAGTATAAATCTATCCCTGACAGCTCAGAAAAAAAACCTTGCAAACACAATTTTACATTATGAGTGCATTGTGAAATTATACTTGCCATACCGGGGCTTTCTTGTCAATTGGCTTGATAACAAATTTCTTGTCGCTGAAGGAAATGTTTCTAATCTCACTCCAAGGGAATCCGATTTTGGGAGTCATCCTATTCAGGAAGAAGTGTGTAATGTATTTAGACTAAGAGTCACTGACAACATTTATCAGATTTGAATCTGAGGAATAAATTGTTTAGGTGTTTTTTTTTTCGTTAACTAAACTAGCAAACAAGACCTACAAGCTGTTCACAGATGGAAAATAATGTAAGAGCAGCTGTACTTGTCATTCTGTTCATAGATGTTGAGTCCTAGTGCATCCACGCCCAGCCACAGCTGAGATCCCTTCTTGTTCTTAATGTTGAAATAATTGACCCCATACATCTCGAGATCCTGGGCAATCTTGAGGTATTCCATCATGGAGTCCTCTCTGTTGGCAGAAAGCTTATACGTTAATTCCCAGTTGCTGTAATTAATTTCTCCTCCTGCCACAGTAATTTACATAATCACAGTCAGTTTAGTTTAACCGGAGCAGTGGTTCTTTGACATGCCGTGAGTGTAGTTTGATGTAAATTATATTTTGCATTGCATACGTAAAACAGACTTAAAAAGGTTTTACTTTGCGTTTAATGTGCCTTAATAAGCAGGCATGCAACATTGTGCCCACTGCAGCAAAACTAATAGAGGAAGGTGGGGGAATATTCATTTGTTTCCTGCAATAAATATTTTTAATCGGAGAATCACTCATTTGACCCAAAAAAAAATTCAAATCATATTACAGATCAATGACCACAAATACATAATTTTAATTCCAATAGCAGTTAGGCTCATTAAAAATCAACAGCCAGTTTGAATTCTCTCCTTAATATCAGCACACTTCGTGCACTCAGAGATTTTGCCGACTCCATGTCTGCCATATTCTGAACAAAAATTCCATCCAATCATTTTCTATGCCTGGTTTTCCTGTGCAGGGTTGTGGTGAGCTAGGGCACAAGGCAGAGCAACACCCTGGAGTGGATGCCAGTCCATCGCAGGGCACACTCACACACAACCACACCCTATGGACAATTTAGAAACAGCTAGTCACCAAAAACAGCATGTTTCTGGAGTTTGGGAGGGACATGCAACACAGTACATCTTGCCTTGATTTGCCACGCTAAATACTTTCAGCCTGAGCTGGTAATTCTAATACTCTAATGGTACTCTTAATCCATGGGCGTGTGTGTTTTGGGGGAGGGGCGTTTGTTGCAGATTTGGTCCCTACCAATGCTCAAACCCAACCCTATGCCCTTATTATTTCTTTCCTTATTTATTATTTGACTTAAAATCAAAATTTATCAGTAAATGGAAATAAGCGAGGTGGTAAATGTTATGGATGCTGGAGTAAGTCTTATGGTGTTTCTCAATACCAAGAAAGCAAAGATCATACTTGTGGTCTTGGCAAGAGCAGTCTTGCTAACTTGCCTCCTAAGAACAAACAGGAGCACAATGACGCCGCGGGACTGATCTCATTTGTCGAGGATGCAACCAATGAATCCTTGATATATGGAGCGGAGCAAGATTGACATCCGGGGATTTTTACCATCCTCTGTACTTCTGCTCTTCAGGATTGGAACTGGTCTTTGGCAGTGGGAGATGCCGTAAGACGGGTATGTGAGAACATGAGTACGGTCAAGTATGCATATTGAGAAACACCCCTAGTGCAAGCCGTGGTCCCCGGTAAGAGCGGTCTGTGTCCCGAGTGCATGTAGTGCGGCGGAGAACAAACCTGGCCATGCCCTTGTGCTCCTCGTGCCACACCTGAATCCTCTCCTCCCACTGCTCCTTACTCAGTTTATGCTGCTCCAGGACCCTAGAGACGCAATACGAAGGACGTGTTACCCTCGGTGCCACCACATGCATTAAGGATACATTTCCATTCACAATTACCATAAATTAATGCTTTGACTTTGGCTGATGGTAAATACCATCATCAGTGCCTCACATGTATATGCATTATTTAACAGTGTCAAGCATAGTCCATTACTGCATCTCAGAATCAATGATGGTATTAATAAGGAATGTTTTATAGAATGTGACTGTAAGTTTGTATAATGATGTTCAGATCACTCCGTCCAACCGTGTTTGCATCTGTTACAAAGATGTGAAAAATGTCTGAAGACCTCATAAAATTTCATCTGGAAACCAGACCTGTTGTTCATCCAAAGTTCATTAATATGACATTTTATTGCATCACATGCAAAATCTCCCAGGAGCAGAGTGGCTGGATAGTTACACAGATATAATACAGATAAACTGGAGGTACCTGATGCAGTATGGTACCGGTTATCTAACCAACACTGACTATTGTGTTTTATCTTGAATTATTATTTTTTTTAATATACTGAGTTAACAGTTTCATACTCCCTGCTTTTCTGTCGAAATTCACTCCCAGTGAGGAAATGTCACTCTGGCCAGAGGTCTTAAGAGAACTTTCACTGGAACACTGGGCTTTTTAATAACTAGAATTAAATGAATAAAAGTAATATGTGGCACAAAGTAATATGTGGGATATTACGTTAATAAATTATGTTTTATTGCTTCCATTTAACAAAATGCATTTTTGTAATGTTTGGAAAATCATTGGTATGAAGTAATACTACATAATTAATGTGGAAATTAAAGCCTCATTATAGCAGGAAGAATTCAATGCCCTAAGTTGAATGCACCATAAATAAGACATACCTCTCTGGCAGCAGCTTGTCATTGGACAGGTACCCAGGCAGGTGAATGTCTATTTTATAGTCGCCATACTTAGTCTGCACCGCATAAGAGGCAAGCAACACTGCCGTCTCCGGGGGGCAGTAGACGTCATCGTTGAGGATGGACTCCTTGACCTGAAGGAAGAAAAGCCGCTGCGTGGCCTCCTGGATCAGCTCCTCGGACACATCCTCAGGGTAGAACTTGGCCCGGAACTTGAACTGGAGTGGGTTTTCTTTACGAACATGCTGAGCGGTCACCTTGGAGGGAAGAGTATTAGTGTATAAAGCTCAGAAGGTCAGGGGATGCATGTAGAAACCTTTGGCAAAAGAGAGCAAATTTACTTTCAAAAAATACAGTTCAAAGCAAAATAACCAAGAATTGTAATATATTTTAAGGGCTTACAGACAGATCTCCTATTGTACAATATAATAAGAACACACCTTCTTGTTGAGTCTTAGCCACGTAGAAAACCCTTTGGTGTCCTCATACTGTAATCCGAAGAACCAGACCTCTCGAAGCCCAATTGTCAGAACCACCTTTAAACAAAGTTGGTAGAAAATGATAATTGGTGAGCAGGATATTTTGAGTGTTACGGGTGATGGCATTTATGATGACAACAAATGTTAAAACAATGAAGGAGACGCAAAGTTGATTTTCATGGTAAACAAACCATTTGGAAGCCCACTGAATCGCCAAGTCAATTTCTGTTGCAGCGGAATTTTTTTTAGTCATATGCGAGGCCCTTAAATTGGTGCAATCCCAAAAGAATTATGTTTGGCTGTTTTTTTTTTCTTTCTATTTAAATACAAAGAGAAAAGCAGGATAGGAAAGACTTGGCTGTCTGCACTCACCCAAACAATCTTATCAACCAATAGCAGGCTAGCCCTTCAAGGCACTCACTTCATGCATTTGGCTCAATTGCTATTTAAATACAATGCAATCTGGTGACCTCCACTTCAAGCTAGGCGTGGCATTGAGAATGATATAAGAATTACCTCCACATTGTCCTCGATACCTATCTGTGAGGCAGCCTAAAGCACAGAGGAAATTCCACTAAATTAGCAGCACCCAGTCTCCCTTTACCCGCTAGCATATCAATAAGAAAAAAAAACTGCTTGGGAGATCGTTAATAAATATATGAATGACAAGGAAGATGTAAGGCCTTGCTGCTGTTCAATATCTTCAATAACCTTTATTTGACATAATTTCTTGTGTAGTTATTAGGGGATGACAAACTGTCTTAAGCTGACCTCTCCCCCATGCCTCATCCTGCGTTACATAATATATAACGGCAGGTCTCACATTTCTCTATGTTTCCGTTAAAAAAAAGTGATTGGTCACCTCTGAGCTCAATTTATTTTTGCCATGTACAGGCATAGTCTGAGAGAGCCACTACTGACAGCACAATAAGGCCTCTGTCCAATGGGTTAGCCTTGGCTTCACACTCAGCCTCTCAAAGGGCTGCCCTATTTCCATGGCAGAGAAAGAGAATTTCTTCAGGCTAGGCACACACGTCATCCACCCCTTTTAGGTTCGGGCCTGAATGGCCATTATGCTTCCTTTCTCGTTGGGCAAGACGTAAAACATTTCCACATAAATATGGCTGGCCTTCTCTTGAGGGATATACATCGACTTCTAGAACGTCAGTAGCTTGGGGAGTCTGACGGCATCCGAAAGTATTTCATAGTCATGATGCTCACGAACATGATGTCAATGCATCGTCATCCGGCCAATCAGATCTTCTCATCTTTAAACTGAGAGAGGATTAATATGAATGGGATGAAATACCTGGTCAAAGAGCTGCTTGCCCGTTGTGTTGCTCTGGATGGCAAACTCCAGTTCCGCATCCATCGTGGTAACGCGTACATTGATCTGTTGGTGACGCCACAAATTGGAAAAGCAAAATTCAATTTGCGATATAGTCCTGCCTCGTGCCCGTAGCTTCCGGGATAGGCTCCGGACCCCCTGCGACCCTGAATGGATAAGCGGGTTGGAAAATGGATGGATGGATGGATAGTCCTTGTTTGATATATGCTTGTTAATATGCTTAAAGAGCCTTTCAGCAGGTTTCATAACCTATGTAATACTAGATTATACGATGATGTTGCAGTGGTTTTACAGATAATACAATAGTTCAATGATAGCTTTGAATAGTGAACACACATTAATTCTGAAAGAAATAGCTACATTTATTCTTATTCTTTTGAATTTCACTTTATGCTCCGTCCATCCATCCATGCATCCATCCATCTACCCCTCCATCTGTCTGCCCATCTCTTTCCATAACAGCTGGACAAGACAACAGTGGGTCTGTAATACACGATAACGAGCCAGGCCTACGGTTTTATTCCTGTTAAACTCTCAGCCTTCAGCATGACCATCATATCATCTTAACAGTAACTGTTATTGACAGGCACTGTAATTTTTCAAACAGCCCAAAGATTTAAAATGCAAAGTTTTCAGCGAGTGTATCTTAGATAAGAAGTCTCTGCCAGATGGTTTGATGATAACTTGTTTTATTCGATTACTCGTATTAGCGTACTGTACACAAAAAAAGTTCATAATCCACATTTTAAGAAGAAAAGATTAATCTACATTTTCAAAAAAAAAAAAAAAAACTTTGAAGCATGAACTTGAACTGAGATTTTTTAAAATGATTTTATTTGCCTCTTTAATTTAAGGATATTTAAGGTGGATAAGGTAGTAGCTGCTATGGATGGGCAAGTTAAAACAGCCCACTGAAGGTCTGAAGACCAGCCTGGGGCCCTTAATCTGCACGCATGGAGTTTGCATGTTCTTCCTGTGCTAGCAGGGGTGTCCCCCGAGTGCCGTTTCCTCCCACGATGGATGAGTGACTCAGTACCTGGTCTTGCTGCGTGAATGTGTAACCTGCCTCTCTACTTCAGCCAGCCCCCAAAGCTTCCCTTGATGGGCCCAATAATGAGACAGCCCTAATTAATTCTGCTTTTATTTTAAAAACTGACACACAGCTAAAATGAGTAAAATGGGAAAGGGAAATTAATCAGTGCTATGCATGTGGTATGCTACATAATGAATGGGTATTCATACCTATGAATAGCAGGGTGGAGTAGTCCACATAAATAAAGTCTTTAATTTCCTGACTGATTCAGTGAGTGACTAACTTACTGGCTGACTGGGATGCAGTATGTGAAAACTATCTTGGCGATAAGAATATGCTTTAAAAAAAAGAAGTCCCTGGTCAATATTTTGCCTTAGCAGTTCATTTTAAATAGCACTGAAAGACTGCTGCGTTAAACTTTACTGTACAGTATTTTACACCCCAAATGAGATGGAATTAATACAAAGTCTCTCTCAGTGGAGTCTCAGCCGGAGGATGCGACCACGAGAAGCATGATAACAAGCAAATAAGCTGATCGTAGAAAAACTACGTTTACGATATATTATTATGTAACGTTTCAGGTCATATCTAAATTGTATAAAAATAATAATAATAATAAATACTTAGATTTAAGGCCATGGGAATAGGTTTCATATTGACATTGGGGCGGGTGTATCGAGGTCAGGCGTGTGACGCCACTTATTATAGGGCTATTCTGTAGTAATTCGGAAACTATTGCTTTTTCACTTACAATATATAAAGTTATATTAATCTTTCCATTTTACTAATATCCATCTTCACTAATATGACAGTTGGAAGTCCGGTAATATCCCACATCATGTACGCTAAATTTGCGGGAATTATTAAAGTTACGCACAAATTGCGAGATTCCGGCCCTGCACTGTGGAAAAATGACCCTAGCTCAGGGTCTACTATGATGCCCCTATCACTCTCCGGCACCCGGTTTCTCTCAGAAACACATAGAAGCAAATATGAATCTCTTAGCACTGTTTTTGAACTAAATGATTCTGGGTATCTGGTAACTGAGTAACTTACTCTCTGGTGTTTTCCAAATAAATCCCGAGTCTGGCCGCGTTTTTCTTTTTTTTACTGTTTTGACTTATTTTTATGCCCTGATATCAAACACAGTGGGACAAGAAATACTGACACATATGCTATTTGCCGCTGCCTTAGTTATCAGCGCTGCAATCTGTGCATCTGTGTTGTCAACTAACAAATCTGGTTACAGTTCGCACAGTCAAATAACAAGATAATCTTTATGAAAACTGATCGCCGTGAGACGATTAAATTCCACCATTTCATATAGTCTTTCATTGATTGACTGCTGGTTATGATAGGAGGTGTTTTTTTTTTTTTTTGTAAACCAAGCATTACATTATATATGATGTTACTCAGGGTAATGATGCCCCCCTTAAGAACTATGCGGGGGGAGACGTGTCCCTCCGTCCACCCCAAATCTATGCCTATGCGTGAGGCTGTAGTTTTTTTTTGCTTACAGATTCAGTATTTAACAAAACGCGAAAACAGGAAAACATTTTTAAAGTGCCGGGTCTGGATCACTTACCGTTTTCGGCATCGCTGTGGTTTAGTATTAAATCCGTTAAGTATTAAATAAAATAAAAACCTCTCAGTGATGGAATCGTTTTCCCATCCGCAGTATAATCAGCAGTAAACAGTCCGGTCCCCGTCCTAAAGAGAATAAAATGTAAGAGATACAAGATTTAGTGGATAACTTTTGTGTTCCCGTATCGGTTTCTCCCAACTCTGTATAGAGGTCTATGGTACAGCTTAACCCCCCCCCCCGTCCCCAAAACGGATGTCTTAAAACCACACCCACGGAAAATGAAGGGGAAAAAAGTTGGCCCTCTCCATCCGCAATTTCATTTATACCTTTTTTACATTTATTGCGTCAGTCTGCTCATAAAAAGCCGTCAACGGCCAAACCAAACCGCCAACCCCTTGTATGTCTGTCCCTTGGGTCTCCTGTGGTATGTTCTTACAGCTGTACAATATTTATTGCTTATAATTTCACTAATAATAATTATGTAAGTGAATATCTTGGAAAGTCCATGTGTAAGAGGAGAACACACATGGGTATGACCACAGGTTAGAAGAGGCACTGTAAATGACCATATTAAGAAATGCAGTGTTAACTGAAAGGAAACTGGGAGATGATGGGTGTTGCCCAGAAGTCCGGCTTCATCAGTGGAGGCCTTCCAAGCCACAGCACATTCTATTTTGAGACTCCTGCCATCATCGCCCGAGCAGACATTACGCATACTGCTATAAATTTCCTTCTTTTCTGACACAAAAGTAAGACTAGTTAACGCCTCACTTGAATCATGTGGGCACTAACTCTAATTATGTGAGCAGGTACAAACTATATAATTATCAATCAGAATTTTCATCCTTCAGCAACTAAAACTGGAGATGTACAAAGTATCCAAACACGAGAAAATCCGTAAAGTGTGGTTATTTCATGAAACTCCCATTGCTTAAGATTTGTAAAGTATATCAGAATCATGTTTATTGACCAAGTAAGTGAGCGAACACCTACAAGGAATTTGGTTCTGGTCGATGGTGTCTCTCAAGCACAAACACAAGTATAAACATAACAACATTTAAACGACACAATGAACAATATACTGAGCAGATAAATAAACAATAATATATAATCTACGGTAAAAAACGTAATATGGATTTATATTAATAAATATAGCGATAAGTATCAACATTCACTGCTCATATTGTCAGGTAAAGGCTGATCAGATGCAGAGATACAGAAATATATCAAAAAGGATTTTGTTAAAATTACAAATGCTTCCTGATCTAATGTAACAAAATTAAATGCAAAATACTAGTGTGTGAGAAAATGTAGTTTATTAAAATACAAGTAATTTGTAATTTGAATACAGGTAAGCTAGTAATGGTACATGATGAACACATGCACCATTACCGCCCTACTAATGTGTAGTTTTTGCAAAATTTACAGCTTGCCAAACTTTACAACTTTAAATAGAATAATAATTTTGTGATACAAATGTTCGTGATCTCGTATCGCGGTTCCGGTCTCAGATTTAGAACTGTTACCCTCTTCAATTCAAGCTGTGTTTCCCACAAAATTAGTGGCGGTGACTGACAGGGGTGCCGATGTGTGTCTGTGTGCATGGGCAAGGAAACGCCACCTTTTTCTGAAAATAATTACCATAAGGCGTGAATTTCCATGAGTAAGCTGGGCCCCGCAGAGTGTGTCATGTGATTCATTTGCATCCAGCCAAAGACAGTGATAGGCTATATTTCAAAGTCTGTAAGCCTGATGATGAAGGTTATTAAATGACAGAGAATAAACAAATAAAATATATTTCATTAAGTATTTTAAATACAAAAATACAATCTCTCAAAGTATTTTGATTTTTTTCCATCCGGAAAAATACAAATAACAAAATACTTAATAGTAATTAAATATGTATTTTAAAAACATTTAACTGAAATACTGCCCATCTCTGATCAGATGCAATTTGTGCTTTATATGGATACGTTGAGGAACTAGTAGCTTATATTAGAACTCTGCTGTGTGGAGTTTGCATGTTCTTCCTTTTTTTGAGAGGATTTCCTCCAGGCAATCTGGTTTCCTCCTGCAGTCCAAACATATGCAGTTAGACGTAATGGTCTCTCAGGATTGCCCATTGTATGTCTGTGTGTCAGTGTGTGTCATCACATCCAGGAAGGCTCCCAACTGTGATCCGTGTGCTTCCCAGGATGGACTATCTGTCACCATTTACTGGATAAGCAGTGTAAAGTTGGATATTAATGGATATTATTATTATTATCATCATCATCATCATCATCATCATCATCATCATCATCATCATCATTATTATTATTATTATTATTATTATTATTATTATTATTATTGACACTGTACACCTCATTTGTGATAGTCTATGTCATTATACAAAGTTGTGATCGGCTTACATAAACCATGCCTGCTTGTCCAGTAAAGATTATGGCAGAGAGGACACAATGGGTGGTACACCAATAAACATATCTTTAAGTTGTTACGGAGAAAAGGCACTTTTTCATGGACATTTTTAGGAGATTCTTTTTCAGTTTAATTACACCATCTACTATTTAAACGTTTTTTAAAAGCTGGATGACAAATTGATGAAATATTAAATTAGTTAGGGCGGCTCGGTGGCGCAGTGGGTAGCGCTGCCACCTCACACCTCTGGGACCAGGGTTCAAATCCGGCCCAGTTCCATGTGTGTGGAGTTTGCATGTTCTCCCCGTGCCGT
>JAODKL010000002.1:795763-835638 GCA_026780765.1 Petrocephalus schoutedeni | reverse complement strand
TCCTGGGTTGTTCCCTGCCTCGTGCCCATTGCTTCTGGGATAGGCTCCGGACCCCCCGCGACCCTGAACAGGATAAGTGGGTTGGAAAATGGATGGATGGATTAAATTAGTTTTTTTTCACTTAGGTTATACTGATTTATGGTGTTTCTTAAACCATGTAACATGTTAAGTATGTTACTGCCACTAAGCAGCAAACTTTTTTTTAACAGCTGACATACATCCTGAATGTGATACGATTTCCAAATGAGAATTACATACTTCCACTTTAAACATATGACTTATTTTATCTTATAAATAATGAAGTAACTGTTTGAAACAAAGCACACATTTCTCTTTTTCCATGGCAACTGTGTTCTATTCTGAAGCAGTTATGTGGATTAATTCCTCAAAGTGACCATGTGATGCCGTATCGTAGGAAGCACACGTTATCGAGGAAGTTTAAAAAGAGGAAAGAATGAAAAAGAAAAAAAATGACAGAGAGACGAGCCCAGCCAGAGTAAATGGCTAAACATTTCCTGTTATTGTAGCATTAAATGTACCGTGACATCAGACTGGCCCTACAAACAGTGTTGCCACCAGCCTCGGTTTTGAATAGTGTGAATTTTTCCCAGAATTAAATTTATTCTCAGAGAAACTCGTAATTGCTCCATATACGTTTGTGAATGGTAATAAATAGAAAATGTGGTGATAGTAATACTTTTGTTTTTGGTTGGTCAGATGAGAAACTGTTAAACAGAGAAGTCGATGATCAAGAGATTGAGACGGTTACACATGTGCTCACTTAGAGTCGATTCAGATGTTTTCTATCCTAGGGGATCATAATTTAGTCACTTTATCAGCCACAGATCAGTCAATTTTATATTTTTCTCTTGTTTTTTTCCCCCATAGAACATGGGGCAGAAGGGCTTGTGGTTGATCTTAACAAAAGCTACCCTGGAAAAACCCAATAAATCACTGGTAGGAACAGGAAAAGGGCCTGTCTTATCTGCGAGGATCACCACCCAGGCAACACCAGTGAAGAACAACAATGACACAATGGCCATGTTTGCACTGACGATCAGCAGAAGGGGCTGTGGCACTGCCATTGTGTTGCCACAAATAACCAAATCTATATATTGAAAACATTCCAAAAAACTGACAGCAAACCTTTATTAATCACCATAGAAATATATTCTCAGTGGTCAGCTATGTGCACATACCTGTAGTACCAGGTAGGACTCTCTTTTTGTCTCCAAAACCACTTTTAAGCTTTGACGAGATGGGCGTTTGGAGATGCCTTTCTGTATACCCCTTCTGTACTGAGAGGTACACCCCTCTTCTGACTTTCCTGTTAGCTTTAAGAGGTCTGGCTATTCTCCCCCAAGCTCCCGAAGTAACACTGTGTTTTTGGCAACAGAGATGCCCCTAACTGGCTGCTCTTTCTTCATCATATCGTTCTCCATGACCTTTAGACATTGTAATGTGTGACAATATCAGATTCTGGAGCCACCACGCCCGGCACCAGCGACCCCACCATGTTTAAATCTCTTACATCAACGTTAAAGGAACCTCTTGAACTTCTCTATCTGCTGTGTATATCATGTCGCTGGCACATTCTTTGCTGTCTGGGGGAGCAGATAGTTTGTGTTAGCAAGCAGGTGTACCTAATAATGTGGCCACTAAGTTTTTGAACAGGGTGGGTTTATACCCAACATACTGTGTAATTGTGTTTAACAGACCTCATCAAATACATACATGGAGTGAAACATGGAAGCTGAAGCTTTTTATTATATAAATATCAACTAAACATACAGACTGATGGAAGTCATTTTAATAACACCGACTTGTCAGTTTGCCATGGTGTCATGGAAAGCAGGGTAGCCTTCAACATGATGTCTTTTAAGACAAAGTGCTGAATGTCAACAGGAAACAAAAGCTAAGGGCACTCGAGAGCGGGACCTCACCTTTGCTGGATCCAGTGCTTCCTGTGAAATTTCACTGAACAATAAAAGTGTTTCCCTTCAACCAGAATGGCTGATCCCTTAAGGGTTAAATGTGTGGCATGGTGGTTCAGTGGGTGACACTTGTATCACACCTCGAGGGTTGGGGGATTGACTTCTGCCTGTGCTCCGTGTGTGTGGCATTTGCATGTTCTCCTTTCTTTATAATGAGTAGAGGTACAGTAGAAATTTCAGATTCACAAAGTACTAATCCACGCCAATAATTTATTTCAACCAACTAGTCGACTGGAGTACTCTGTGAATGTGACACTTTATACTCAAGTAGTTGGTCGAAACTAAATATGTTCCTTGGATGAAACACAATCACACCACAAATAAAAAAAACTGCATGGTTCACTGGATTAACAGAGGCTAAAAACAATCAAATTCCATTCAACAGCTAATGCTGTCAGTAAAATGAAGTGGAGTTATGGAACGTCCTGCCTGTTTATTTATATTGTACAATTCTTTTTCACATTTGATGTTTGAATCGTGATCATTCATTGAAAAATGCAGGTTTTTCATCTTAGACTAATGTATGCAGTTTAATAAAAAAGTGTCTTATATCAAACATTTGCTATTCATACATACCGAATAATTGTACTATGATTTATGACCTAATACTTCTTGAAGGTAGAGACGAGGCCTCAAAAATCAGTGCTGACCAGGGTTACTTGGTGCTGTCACTTGCTGATTGCTGCACCCCTTTCCCCATTGATTCGATACAGGACCTCATTGGATTATATAGCACAGGAAAATCCTCCCAGCAGAGGTAATGGGAGTTCATGGTGCATTTTTCATTGGCCAGAAAGAACATATGTTTTTTTCATCACTAATGAAGGAAAGTACCATTCTCCTACACTGATATAAATCATGTGTCAAACTAAGTAGGGTAATTGCATTTTATGCTAGAACATGGATAGCATTAGAAGAAACCCAAATATCTGACACAAAACGTGGCAAACTTTTTTGTTAGTAAATTACAGTGTTGACTGGATTACTTTTGAGTAATTTATCAGGGGATTAAAATTTAAGGGTCAGCGATCGTTTCGTACTATGGAATTAACACCAGAGCCTAAGCTTATATTCTTAGTATTTTTACTCGTAAAAATATGCCTAGAACTGTAATGTCACAGTGGCATCATATGTATGAAATATGGAAACACAAGAGCATAAAAAAAAATCAGTCTGAGACCTGGAGGAAAACATTTTTTATTATCAGAACTGCAGAGTTAGTAGCTACCATGTACAAGCTTTGAATTCTGCGGTCCTGTTGACTCCATCCAATCAGCTCACTACCACCCAAGTAGCTTGCCTCTGAATGTGCTACTTCAAGGTGGGCTTTTACACCTGGCGGTCATTCACACTGAGGAAAGACTGCAGACTATAAACGGCGGTGCTCTGATATAGGCTGACTTCAAATCCACATAAGGGTTGCATAATGCACCTTCAAATATTTGAAACAAATCCCTTCTTCCACACAACTATATTCAGCCACAGTCACCACAGCTCTTGGAGCGTGCATTGGTGTTAACAATTTGCCTAACGGAACGGAAGGTGTGATTCATAACATAACAGAGCTACTGGATGATTTCAACTTTTTCCCCCATTAACGTTAAGGTGCTAGCGTCAGCAATTTATAGTGCTCTTATTTAGTTAAACCATTCACAAATATGTACATTGGCTGTCAATGGTAAATAATTACTTAGACCAACTCTCTGGCAACCTCCTACTGCCATGATCAAAGACAATGTCTCTCTTCAAAAATGATAATCAATCAGACACATCCCTCAAACCCTGAGACCCACTCCTGTAGATATTCGAGAAAAGAACTTGGCGTCTGGAGATCATCAGTACTTCTCTCGCATACCACCACAGCATGCTAAAATCACTCACATTTATCACATTTTGGAATTACATAAAGAAGCAGACAACCGTTGTCATAGAGACTTACATTTTGTTTGAGTCAACAGACCCAAAGAGTTTATAAAGTTTTCGTTAAAACAATTTAAGCAACATGTTTCATTGAACAAATAATAAACAAACTACTGCAGTTCATCACACAAGACTAAATTATAATCAATTCACTCTTATGACCTTTAACTGCATAATAAGCTAAAGTAGAAGACATCTGGAAACACATGACATGTGACAGATTTGTACCAAGATTCACAAATCTAAAATTATTTTCATTGATTTTCAATACAGCAAACGTCAATAGTGCAGTGGGTGAATGTCATACATGTGTTTACAAATCCTAGTATTACCTGAGAATTGGGGGCTGTACATCTTACAAGAGTACTACAATCGATCAATTCAGAAAACATAATGGTACTTTGTTAACGGAGAACTGACGGTGTGTATTGAAGTAAAACATTGAAAATAGTTTAAAAATGACACTACTATGGTAGGAGTCCCCATCAAACAGATTAACAGCTGTTTTAGGTTAAAATAGATTAGTCATCATGGCATGCTCTTAGTAGCTAAATAACATTGTTTTTTTTTTTTTTACATTTTAGAACAATTAAATAAAGATCAATTTACCAATATTGCAAAACAGTATACACTCAAACATGACTTTTTTTAGTTTTTTTTTTAGAAACAACAAAGGCTTTCCATTAACCAGTTCACAAACACTGATTATGACATCTTACAGTATATAAATTAAATCCTAAAGGCGTTCACTCATTTGACAATATTTAAGGCGAGTACATGTGCCATAGGAGTGGCCAATTCAAAACATAAAACAAAATAGTAACTTCACATTAATTTCTCCCTTAAAGTAGTGTGGTAACCCAAATGCACTGCTGTTATCGAAACCATTCATTGTACACTTTTGTGGGAAAAAAAACAAGGTCACACCAATTTTTAGGAACTTTAAAAGAAGTAGCTATAATGAAACTTGGATGGGAACGTGGGGGGGTGGGGAGGGTAAGAAAATGCTTCCGTACAGCCCTCATTAGGTTACCACACTGACATCTCAAGGACACATCCACCACACATTTGTACGGTTACTTTACAGCTTAGGTTGTAATATTATTATTATTTTTTAATCAAATATACAATGAGAATAATGCCAGCAGCTGCGCACACAAGTTCTGTGCATGTGTAGCAGATTATAAAGAGTTTCTGTCTATAAACTACTGTGCCCAGTAAGAAAAAGTACATACCCATGGGCTACTCCCAGTGACACACAGTGTCACAAAAATTGTTGCAAGTTTTTTTTTTCTTCCATGTTAAGATAAAGATATTCCGTAGATGACATTATACATTTCATAAATATTTTGTACAATCAAGAAATAGATACAATTTGTATCAACAAACAAAGGTCGTTTCTAGACATTTGAGGCTTTGCTGTTTGCTGCGTTTAAAGGACCATAAAACCTACGAGGAAGGAAAAAAAAATAGAATACTTTTTAAATAGGCTATTCACAATGTAAAGAACATGCAGCAATAGAATACCGAGCTACACGTTTTAAGAAACACTGTAAATTTACAACTTTACAGTAGTATTGCACAAAAAAGGTAAAGCGATGTCACCATATGCAAGCAGTTGGCGGGGGCTGCAATTCACATTCAACCTTTAGCCTTTCTGAGTAGGTTTCAATAGTTCGACTGTATTCTCTTTTCTTAATGAGAACGAACAGACTTGTTGTCTGGAAAAAGCTGCAGAAGTGGCAAAGTGGTACTAAGAAGAGGACAAGAGCTGAAAGAAATGGTATTTTTAGGAAGAAAAAAAAAACAGCAGAGCACAAGCCATTAGCCAAATGCCAGAAACAACCCAGACAGGAGCCTCACGTTCTGCGTGTTTCACATGAAGAAACATTTAGGTGGTGTCACGCCTTCTCACGAAGAAACCACAGGCCGTACGTGGCCGTTTCACCCATTTCATGAAGAAGAAGGAGGGAAAAAAAATAAAAATACAACAACCACATGCCTGGACTTAAACTCCATCAGGCCATTAACAGGCAAAGTTTAAATAAGTTCCACGGGGGACAATTGTTCCTGTTTCAGCAATAAAAAAAAAAAAAACAAATGCCCTATTAAGGCATTTTGCTGACAAGCAACAGACCCCCCTCAATAAGAACTTTTAAGGAAAATAAATCACTCAAAGTGCAGTTCTCTGAAGGCTCCCTGTTTATGCGCCTGTTTCCACCATGTGAAACGGAGACCCAGGGAAGCAGCGCGCACCTTCACGCGATTTTTCAAATGTTGAAACGATACAGATAAAAAATAGTTTATAACACACTGCTGTCATAACTGCACTTGACAGTGTCATATATGCATACACCTAAGCAATAGTATGAGTCTATTTCATCATTTAAACAAAAAGGAAAGGAAAAAAAAAAAAACAACAGCCAATACTGACATCAAAAATATAATTGCGGTGCCTCAATATGACACGGTTGATTATCTTTTTGGCATTAATTCAGCAGCTTCAAAATACTTATTAACCATGGCTACTTCAACCTTCTTGTATACAGGGTGACTACTTATCACTTCTGCCAAAAGGCAAACATATTCCGTGTTCCTTACCCGTGTTTGGCTTTACTTTCATAGCTTTTGAGAAAATCGGCGCTGAAAGTAATGGTGAAACCTACTGGGAAAATAGTTGCTAAAAACGGAAAGCGCTCGATTACCGTAAGAAGCAGAGGAGACCTCTCGGACAACAGGAAGATTCAAAATGAATAGCTGTTAACATTAACTGCAGTGAGGTCATTTAAATATAAGGCCATATAAGTCGAAATCCCATGCACTGAGGTATGCGCTTCCTTAGGATCCAATCGGAACTTAGTCTTTATTCATCTCACAAAGAATTACTTGTCAGTCGGAAAATATTTACAGAAGTGGTTGTGTAGACACACATATATACAACATATTGTACTTTGTGCATTATGTGTTTTAAAACAGCGGTACTGTCCATAAAATATATAATATTATAGCCCCCAACCCTTCCCGTAACTGAAGCGGCTAACGTTCTGACCTCAGGTGACTAACTATAACAGCAGCGAGCTCCTGCGGGTCAGTCAGGTGGGGATTCTTCTCCATGACGGAGTGAACGATGTAGGCGGGGAAGATGTTGCAGAGGTTGCGGTAAGTCTGGTACTGATGCTCGGGGATGACCTGTCTCTCCGGGGGCTCGGCGGGCAGGCCCTCCCAGGGCGAGCGCCAGATCTGCTCCATCCTGTCGGGCATGCTACGCACCATCACCCGCTCGCAGCACGGCTGCATCAGGCTATTGCTCAGAGGGTACGGCTGGTATCCATAGGATTCAGAGCCGCAGGGCAGAGGGTCCCAGCTGGCGTGCTGCTCTCGGCACAGAGGCGGCCTCCTAAGTCTCATGGGGTTGCTCTCGTACAGGCGAGAGTCGGAGATGCTGTCCATGCGGGTCATGCCCAGGGAGCGCCCGGCCTGAGAGGACGAGGAGGGTTGGAGGTTGTGAGGTACGGGGTAGTCCCCGGGGCAGCTGGAGCGGGCGCCCACCATGGCGTGCTGTGCGTGTGGGGCCAGGTGGGACTGCTTCCGGGGAGGCTGCTTAGGCTCTTCCTGCCCATAGCTCTGTACCCTGGTCAAGGCCTCGTGGCTGTATCCATGAGCGAAGGGCTGCAGACGATTCTGGGTGGTGGACGGGTGGCTCTTCACGCTCTCCTCCATGCCGCCGTCGACGGAGCCCATGTACGGCTCGCCGTAGGAGGAGAACGACTCACAGTTGGAGTGGTTCTTCGGGTAGATGCCCATTTCATGCTCCATGCTGTAGAAGCTGTCGGTGTTATGCATGCTGCCCAAGCTCATGCTGGAGAAGTCGCTCAGCATGGAATAGTAGCCGTGGTCGCCCACCGAGTCATATTTGGGGAAGGGCTCGCTGTAACTGACGGAGGCCCCGTGGCTGTTG
Source organism: Petrocephalus schoutedeni (assembly GCA_026780765.1). Classification (NCBI taxonomy): domain Eukaryota; kingdom Metazoa; phylum Chordata; class Actinopteri; order Osteoglossiformes; family Mormyridae; genus Petrocephalus; species Petrocephalus schoutedeni. The sequence goes on along the minus strand of JAODKL010000002.1, from coordinate 827,766 downwards.
GTGACCAGGATGGGGGGGTACTGCACGCTGGACATGTGCTCCAGCGAGCTGCCGGAGAATTGCGAGGAGCCGGGCACAGGGCTGCTGGCCGAGCGCGTGTTCAAGGCGCCGGCCGCATGGCTTTTTGCGGGCTGCATGGTTGGCACGCTAAGGGCCGAGACGAGGGAAGGCACGGAGCTGGCCTCGGACTTCCGGGCGACGGACAGCCTCTCCTCTGGCTCGCAGGCCACAGAGCGGATGCTGGGATCTGATTGGCGCTTCGGGGCCACACGCTTGGCTTCTGAGCCGCTCTCTGCCTTGGAGGCCCCGGGGCCCGCCCCACACTTCACCAGGGCGCCCTCGCTCATTGTCTTCACGGCCGTCAGCTTGGCAAACGCGCGGAGCTCGTCCGCCACCGATCTCTGCGGCTGGTTTGCCCGTTCGGGGTGGTAGTACTTGCATTTGTGTCCGTAAGTACATTTCTTTCCTGTAAAACCAATTGATATGACAATCGACTTAGTAGTACTTACGAGGTAATTTAATAAGGTGCAATAATAACCGTGAAATGTGAATATGGTGATTTTACAGTGCTGCAGATGGCCTACTACCAGCTTAACTAACTCACCATATGGGCACGGCTGCTTTTTGTGCTCTGGGATGACAGGTCGCTTCCTAAGGAAGTTCTCCAGACTAGGACCATGTCTTCCCAAAGGGTCATCAGGTGGCATGAACCTACAAGACAGGATTTCAATGCTCATATAAATAATTTCTTGTGTCAGACAAGGTTCCAACTAGGGATTCAAATTAAATTTGCAAGCCTAAGACCTGTTAACAAGTGATAGTGTCAAAATGCAGCCACTTAAAACCAATAAGCTTTTAATATTTTAAGCAAATATGTCTTATTATGTTTTTCATATATTAATAGACTCCCAACAATGTATATGAGAAACGTCTAACCATGATAATAATAAATGCAGCACATTTAGGACAATCATGAGAATGACTGCCTATTGAGCCGCACAGAATGTAAGCTACTTCAAACGCCAGAAGCTAATTAAATCTGGGCGGTATTTCTCACCACTAAGTAACTAGTTGCACATATTCTTAACCTACTTGTCATTTACGAAAGAATACATGAGGAGACGTTCTTCTATGAATTTCTTCCACTCCGGTTTCTCGTTCTGGAGGTCCCGGTAGTTGTCGTTGGAAACGATGATGCCATCTGAGTCATAAGCCAGCTTGACTATGAAGCGGTCATCGTAGCAGACCACCCTCCTTCCCTGGACCCTCCTTGACGGCGTGAACACTAGGATCTTCTCCTTCTCGAGCTTCCTCAAGATTTCTTGATCTTTGCAATGGAATCATAATAATAGACAGTGTTACATGATAAGGCAAGTCATGCTAGCAATGTGGAAAACATGGTACAAGCATTTTGAACTCCTCTCCCTGGCTAAAATTCTGGCACATAAGCTGGTTCTGCAAACAAGCTAGGCATAAATAAAACCTTTGTCGTGCCTCTATTCAAAATGAATCCAAAAGGTCCCATCATATGAAAGCTAGTGTACACAACGTGTACCTGTTATAGGGGCATCCGGTCTGGACTGCTCTTTCCTCCAAGCTGGAACAAACACTGTGATGTCGCTGTGCCCTTTCTCCAGAAACCAATCCACTGCCAACTGGATGCCACGGCAAGAGAACACCTCTTTGTTTCCATGGCTACAAGTAATGAAATAAACAAACAAACAAATCAATATTAAAACAGAAACTGGTAAGCAAACAGGCCCTGATCACGACAGTACAGAACTGTGCTGGTCTACCTGCATTTACAATTTGGAGATCCTTTCAGGTTCTGGGACACTTACCTCATCGCCACATTTGAGCCATCTATGACAATGGGCCGAAGGTTGTCTATGTTGTCCACAGAGTCATCTTCTAATGATACTTCGGGGCTGGTGATCTCCTTAGGGCAGATGGTCCGAGGTGTCAGTGCCCCCGCATTGCTGCTGCTGCTGCAGGTGCTTGTGCAGCTGCTGGCCTGAGTCTCCATGTCACCCTTGTTGCCAAGTCTCACCAGCTCTGCTAGGATGTCATTAATCAGGGCGCTGGCCCCCAATTTGCGCAGCACTGCTTCCACCTGCTCCCCAGAGTAGCCGAGCTTCAGGGCAAAGTCCATCTTGGCCTGGTAGCCCTTGTCTGTGCTGGGCTTGCTGGTGCTGAGCCTGGAGTCATCACTGCAAAGGTCCTGCAAGATGCTACTCTGGGAGAAACTGGGCCGATCCAAGCATGGTGAGCGGCAGAGCTGCCGGTGGGGTTTGGTGGATATTAAGGTCTCCATCTTCTGGCTGGTGCTTCTCACCTGGTCCGCCTCGCTTTCTGAGCTGGAGCCCTCCTCCGAATCCCCGCTGCCATCCAGGGCCTCCTTCGGTGGGCTTGCTTCTGCCCCGGAGGACCGTTTCTCCATATTCAGCTTCTCCACCATGGACCAAGCTGTCATAACATTGTGCTTCCCACCGGAGACCTCCAGCGTGAGCTCACCTCCACCACAACCTGGGAGACATACTTGACGGCCGATTTAAGCTCAAGCAGCCGTGTGTGTAGAGCTCAACTTAAAAACCCCTTCTTCTGGTGCTCCGGTTAAATCGAAGACAAAATATTCCTAAAAGACAACAAAGTAAATGAGTATTTAATTCATGTAAACACACACTTTGGACATTAAAGTAAGCAAAACATACTTTTTTCATAGGCTTCATTGTGCTCCCAAGAATTTTGTAATTTAGTGCTGCTGGCTGTAAACACACCGGTTTTAAATACACATCAAAGCCATCATAACATGCTGATAATATGCCATGGGACAGGTAGAGTTTCGCCGAAAAGGCAAAACAAAGACTAACTCTTATATGAACCATTTATAATTGGATAACTTCAACTATGGTTCAGATTTGTATTTAGCAAAATACCATATACCAAAATACCAATATGTTTTGGTATAGTTTCAAAAGACAATGTACAGTGTTCTAGTACAATGCAATTTATAAACATAACATGATGAAGCCATTTAAATGCAAAATTTTAAACTTATGTTCTACCCTACTTCATATACACTCCTCTATATACAAGTTTCCCTGGATACAGAGTATCCCTTGAAGGCACCAACCCACATTTGAGATTTTGGTGACAGCACAGCTACTTGATACAACAGCAAAAGACAAAAAAAAAGGCAGCAGATATACACCAGCTGCAGAAAAGACCACAGTGTTACAGTTTTTGACACACAAAACCCTTCCACTCAAGCTCACACTGCAAGCATAAAACAAAAGACGTGGGCTCACAAAAGCCTTCACAGGAAGCCTTCCTCTTCACTCAAAACTGCAGGCTGGAATTTCCTCCGATTGTGAAAAGCACAGAAGAATACAGCAGATTGGAGAGAAGGGCCGCCTCCTCCCCTCCTGCTCCTCCACCTCACTGACGGAAGCCCAGCACGGCTACCATGCTACGGTGCCCTCAGCAGATGGACAGACCTGTGCAGGCCTGCACAGCCTGTCTCATAGCAACAAGTGAAGCATAGGCCCATATCTGTAAAAGGATGCATGCTGCTCAAGGAGGATTTTTTTTTCCCTTTGGCCTTCTGAAGGACCTGGTGTGAAACTGGCGTAACCTGTAGCATTCCCACATGTACGTCCCACTCTGAATATAACCAAACAGAGCCAAATATAACCACCAGAAGCAAAACTGAGCAACCGCACTTTACATAAAAGTGCAACTAGCTCAAGCTACTGATGAATATCACATTTTTCTGTCTTTTGGCAACATGCTGAGAGAATGTCTCCTAACTGGCAATGCTGAATACCCCATTATTCATTCACAGACACACACACGCACAAACACATAAAACTAATATTCTCAAAGTAATCACGTAATGAACATATTATTGGGATCTGTTTTTAAGTTCATATTGCATTTCTACAAAGCCCCACATACAATTCTTTAAAATAATAAATAATAATTATAATAACAATAACAATAATAACAATAACAACAACAACAGTAACAACAACAACTTGTCGTTATCAATAACCTTCGCGGGTTAGCTAACAGCCTCGCCTTAAAGAACAAACTAAAGCTAGCTATGCACCATCCCACACCTACTCGTCGCTTGGAGGATACATTTTTCTTTATTTATTATTAATTTTTTTTTTTGTTTTTGCGTAGTCATACAAAACATAACGTACAGGGGCTTAGCCGCCTCGCAACATAATCCAACATTTGCACAGCCCTCCCCCCCATTTGTAATCAGCAGACGTGAGCGGCACTAATGCATCCCCCGGCCAGTGCATTAGGCGATAAGGGGGTAAAACACCTTATTTGCCCTTAGACGAGAGGATCCAGCTAGCTAGGGCGCGAGCACGCTACATGACGTCATCGATCGGTCGATATTTGTTATCCGCCGCGAAATGTTTCCCTTTTCACGTTTCATCATTTTCCAAGTTTCCGTTTTTTTTTTATTTTTTTTTTATTTTTTTGACATCGTTAAAGTGACACTTCGCGGCGTTTAGCAGCCGCCGATACACACTGCCCCGTATCCATTCCGATAACCGAGCCAGACATCCGCACGGATGTTGGCAGCGGCCGCTCCGGCCCGTTAGCGGCTCGGCTAGCGCGGCGAGCGGCGCCCGTCCTCCGCCGGCGCGCCGCTAGCTGGCCGGCTAAAGCGCGGGGCTAGCATGGCGGCTAGCGGACACACGCCAGGTCAAGCCGGCTCGGCCCAGCCCGGTGCTTTCGGTCGTGACGCGTCTCCGGCTAACTTAGCCGCGGGGCTAGCGGACCGAACGCGGCCAAAGTGCGGGCTCGTTAAGCGAAAGCGCCGCCGAGGAGAAGCGGCCCGCCGCGACGGTAACGCGGCTGGTCGCCACATGCTAACAAACCCGCTAGCTAGCTCCATACCCACCTCCCTCCCCCGATACCCTTCAACGCGGCAGTTAGCCACCGTGCGGGGCTCCTTTAGCTTCCCGGCTAGGGTACCGATAACTTAAAAAAGGCAGCTTAAAAGTTCTTACTTCAGCCTCTACGCGGTCCCCTTGGCCGGCCTCCTCGGTACTCGCCGTGATGCTGGCGTTGCCGCAGTTTGACTCAGCGGAGCCAAGGCTGACCCCTACCCGGAAAACTTACTCTATATACGGCTTGGCGGAGCGGCCTGCTCCCGCGGCGCTGCCAGCTCCAAATCAGTTTAAATAAAAAAAAATAACAAAAGCTATATACATATATATATACTAAAGTGCCTCCTAAATGAAGGCGAATTTTATACACAGCATAGCGGGGGGTGTCTCTCTTGTTGAAATGGCCAAACGCTTTTAAAAGCGAAATATTTTATTTTGCTCGAAACATCATTATAGGGGGAAAAAACCTCCACAGCATCCCTTTTTCCTCCATCATCCAGCCTCCCACAGACTGTCTCTTAGCAACAGGTTTGCCGCCCCCTGTCGCCGATTCGGGGACATCAAATACGGCCATTATGGGAGAGAAAACAAATCACACACTACCTTCGCCTCCAAAACACACGGCATATTATTGATAGATATGCATAATATATATGGAAGACTATCACGATAATAGCATGAGCTTGTATCTATCATGTAATCTGTTCATGCAATGCATGCCAATTTTATTTTTGTTTTTTAATCTAACGCGAAAACCCTTGTAATTACATTTTATCGCATCACATTAAGTGAATGTAACGCTCCTGATGAAATTTGTGCAGTAATGCGCTCGCCGCCTTATGAAATGAGGTGATAGTGGATGATGCCGCCGGAATGACATGCTTGTGGAAGTAGCATAAGACACAGTATATGAATAACGACATTAACTGTGATGACTTCTCTCGTTATTTAAGCCATTTAAGTATTGTAACAATTACTTTACAATTACATGCAATTACTTTTTATTAGACTTTATTGGACTATTCATTTCTAGACAAAATATCCACTTTTAAAGTTGTTTCTTAAAATACTACTAGAAATAGACTCGTTATAAATTTCAAGGATTTTCAGGACTTCCGAATTTCAAGTCAGTCTTTGTTGACTGATATGACATCGAGATTAATTCTATCGAAATAGGTACGGACTATAATGAATGCATGGTCATTGATTGGCTACAAAACCAGTATACAATGAGGGACCACTGTAAGAGAGTTGGGAATGACAGTAATAGACTTTTACAGCATTGCATTTATCTTAAAAAGGTGCAGGCTCTCGAGGCATTTGCTGATATCCACCGTGCCTGTAAAATTAATTCAAACACGCTGTTTTAAATAGGAGTACTCCAAACCAAATTTTCTGAAAAACGTGTGATCTCGGGCACTGACATAAACTGTATACAGGTATGCACTAAGTGAATACATACATACACACACAGTAATGGATCTGGCAATATTCATTATATTCCTCAACTAGGTAATGCTCCAGCTCAGACTGAACCCCATGGTTACAAGTTCTATCCCCGTTATTAACCCTAACTTTTAGTATAGTGCTACCCCCTCAGACATATTCCAAAATAAAATGTACATAAAATATAACATTCATATAATAGTTTTAACTTCTTGAGTCAATCAAAGGAAATGCTTTTCTTTATATTAACACACATCTACATTGTCAGCCGATATTAAATAATGCCAGTTGATGTTATGGCGCAGCGAGTGGCTCCCGCAGGTCGTTGTTTGTGACCAGAATGATTCCAGTTTGAATCCAGGGTTGCCAACTTTGGTCAGCTGGATGGAAGTAGATTTTTAATTGGAGACAAGTCTGCACACACACATGCACACTCATTTACATGTACGTAGCCGTTTTATTACCTTTTTTGCAGTCTGTAGGGTTTGCACCCCAGCGCTTTTGATGTGGCTAATTTTCAGTTAATAACGAAATATTATAGATTTGCCGTAATATTTATTGCGTGAGAGTCGGCAGAAAGCGAGAGTCACGTCAGATGCGTGAGAGCTGGCAACCCTGCGAATCTCATTCCTGGCAGGGAAACCATATCCCTAAAAACTGCTCCAGGGACAGCCCTATATATGCTCCGACCCCAAGCTTCGCTCCCACTGTCCGTGGGAGAGCAGGATGGGGTATGTGGAAATCAAAGCATCCCTAAGTACTTGCATTAATTGTTAATAATATTGTAATCTATCTGTGACCATAGTACATGTGGCTAGCAAATTAAACTGAGGCGTATTAGCAGACTGCAGAAACTCAAAACGTATTGCTGTACTGGCAATTATAACCACTGTTAAAAGTTATGCTTAACTTTCATTTTCATTAGTTGTTTTAACTTGCGAATGTGTATTAGGCATGTGTACGCATGTTGACGTGTTGCAAAATCGCTGTGACGTAACCTCAATACAGAAACGAAATGTGTGTAATCGTAAATCATAAATTTAATACAAATATAGTTCCAATACAACCAAATATGTTTCGCTTTCCAAAACAGTAGGTGGCGCCACCATGTTAAATTTGTCAGCCTCGGATCCAGCGAGTAAGAAGTCAGCACATGCTCACAAAGCTGCGCTCGTGTGCTGCACCTTTTGTTTTTCTGGCGTTTGCAGCGGCGCTTGTTTGATCGGGAGCTACGTGGGCAGTCATGGCAGATGAACAGGAGATCATGTGCAAATTAGAAAACATTAAGGAGATAAGGTAACGTGCCTGCTTAACTGCCCATTTGTAGTACTGTCTCTTTGTCTGGCTACTATTTAACTCTTAATATATAGATCTTTTGCTCAGCCGACGTGTTAGTGTGATTCCCGGCATCTATCAGTAGCGACCTAGTGCCAGTTTGCTCTGTAAGCGAGTAATGGATTTTATTATTCCAGTTGAGTACCTGTGCTTTGGTTACTTTCTGTGTTTGAGTAGAAGCGCGATTGTCTTCAATACTCAATTTTAACTGTTAGAGGGTACCATGCACATGTTGCATGTATAATACATTTCTTTAGTGGCAAGGGTACCAGTAGGGTGTCTGATTTGATTATTTTAAAATCATTATTTTTTTAAATCGCTATATAGTGGCTCAAATGAGTAGTCTCCGAAAGCACTTCATATCGAAATCCTGCCGCTTCCAGAAAGCTGACTCTAGTAACATGCTTGTGCAAAACCTGTAAATTAATTAAGTAACGCGCATTTAGCTAGTAATGTGGACAGATTAACAAAAAGCGATATAGACTACATTTCAGCCTCGCCTCAATTGTGTTTTAATGTGGAGGGGAAGAAACATCCATATTTTTCTGCCTTCGCTGCAGCGACCTAACAATAGGACAAGCATGTTACCTGGGGTGAAAGCAGTAATGGGATGTAATCCATTGTCAGATAATGCCTGAAAATTAGCACCCTAGGGGCCAAAAGAAGTAGTATGGGGGATAAAGAAGACATAATATGGTGATTTTGGAATGGGATGGATTATTGCTTTGCCTCTAACTAATTTCCGTTTCAGAACTGAGGGAGTCAACCGGGGTTTAAAATTGTGTAGCTTTGTTTGAATTTTGAACTTGAGTAGGTTCTGTATACTGTGAGGAAAAATCTAGCTTCCACATTTTTTTTCCCACCAAAATATTATCTATGATATGTTATTCTGTAGAAACTAAAAAAAAAAAAAATCTGAAATGGGGAATTAGTATTTGGTGGTGGGGGAAATTATCGTGAAATTATTTTATTTTTACGTATATGTAAATGTTAAATGAAATTGGCATAAAAAACTCTTGGACAACTAGTAGACTATCGGGCTACCGGTGCATTCGAGCTTTAGCTTGGCCTACAAGTCATGCTTTGTAAATTAGATTGTTCAAATTAAAAAAACCTGGGGCCAAGACTTAGCTGTAAAACAGCTGTAGAAAATGTTTAATAATTTGAAGTAATACTGTATAGAAGTATTTTGTGCTGTAGTATTATATACATAGCAGTCTTCATTTTTTTTTCTTCATGATTATATCTTCACATTGTAAAGTCAGCAATGTGCAGTAGTGGATGCTTGGCATCTGTGCAGGCAACACCGAAGAAGTAGACGGATTTTCTTTGTCACTTGCACACGGCGCATGTTTGATCTGTCGCACACATTTTGTGCTGCAGAAATAAGACCATCCAGATGGAGAGGATAAAATCACGCCTGAAGAGTGAGTTTGAGGCATTGGAATCAGAGGAGAAGCATTTGAAGGAATACAAACAGGAGATGGACCTTCTGCTGCAGGAGAAGATGGCACACGTAGAGGAGCTGCGGCTGATCCACGCTGACATCAATGTGGTGTGTGATGACGTCCACCAAAACCAATTTACCTTCTGCCTGTGCTCTATGAGAGGTCAATAGAGAGGGTTATTTATACTGCTTAAATTTTATCGTATCTTTAATAATATATTTCCATTCCCTCTTATTAATATTGAGATGGTCTGTGTTGCTCTCGATTCTGATTATTGTTTTGTCAGTTTTTCGGATTTCCAAAACCTCTGTCCCTGATTTCATAACAGCTGGTTAGAATGTAGCCTAATCCCAAGATTAATTAACATACTATGCAAATCCTTACTTCAGCAAGCCATTAGATGGCACTATAATAAGCAATAAAAATATGATTACAAAATGACAGTAACTCATACCTTATTTAATTGATTGTCATGAAACTTTAATCGTTTGTAAAATCATTATGATGAGCAGGATTTTCTTAAGCCCTACAAAGCTATACCGTATCAGAATTTCCTTCACCTACATTGTTTAACCAGTCAGGAGAACAGAGATTGAAGTTTACAGAAGAAAATGCTTCCAATTAAATTTTAATTTGAGGGAGAGCTGCTGGTATTGAAGATGGCTGCCAAATCAGGAAAGATCACCCACTTCAGAGAAAATCCTGTATTGTTCACTTCATTAATCTACATTCATGTGAAGTAATATTTCCCAGAGTGGGAAGCTAGTCAGAACTTTGATCTTTCAAATTTTGGGATTTAAAAAATGCATGAGGATGTCTGAGCTTTTAACTGGCATGGTCACCAGGTTCATTAGAGTACTGGACAATGTTATACATAATGTCTTCCTTATGTTGTTGTTAACGAATGGTGTTGACGCCCAACCATTCCTAAATTGTTCAGAGGGGAGCATTTTATGCCATTGTAAGCAGTCTTTAAGAGGGAAAATTATAGCTACCACAGCAGCCAGTTTAGTTTACAAGTCACCTTCTTTTGTTTTTTAGGGAGCAACTGTTACAGGCCATGTATGAAATTTTGATTATTGCTGATTTTGCAAAATCTGACAGACAGATAAATGGGTGGATCGATAGATGGACAGCAAAATCAGCCACTGAATATTGCAATTATAGGATTACATACAAGCAACACAGGGGCAAAAGGTATATAAAATGTACATAATGTACACTACCTGGTCGTTTATCAGCATTTTACAGAACACAATAAATAATGCCAAAATGCAGAAGAATGCATAACATTAATGCATGCAAAATTTGTTATATATAAAAATGCCTAAAATTCAGCCACTTCATTTGTTATATAGCTCTGTAAAATTAATTAATTTGAATAAAGTACTGTTAGTGCATTGTTGTTTCTATGAAGGCTTTTGGAATGTTAGAACCTTTTCATAATCCCTGTTGCTTTGAGTGGCAAGACATGTGCCAGGAACCCAAGATTTAAAAATATACACAAGTGTCGTAAGAAGTCTGCCTCTGTCCCCCTAGATGGAAAACACGATCAAGCAGTCTGAGAACGACCTGAACAAGCTGCTGGAGACGACACGGCGCTTGCACGAGGAGTACAAGCCCCTGAAGGAGCACGTGGATGCTCTGAGGGTGGCCCTGGGCCTGCAGAGACTCCCCAACCTCAGTGACGAGGAGGAGAAGCTCTCCCTTGAGTCAGTTCTGATCTCTCTGACACTTTACCATCATCTAACTGTATCTCACCCTGGTGTTCCTCCTTGGAAGACGTGGGCTGGGATGTGTTTACACTTTAGCTAGGCTGTTGACTTCTACAAATACTAGAATTTCTTCCACGTCTGCTCAGATTGTATGTATATTCATTTCGTCGCGTTTTGGCTACTCAGTAGCTAGTGTTATAGTTAACTGTTAATCATTTCTGGTTTAATTAGAAATTACAGGTTTATAGTAAACCAGAGAATATCAGTGGTTTAGACTTGAGGTTGAATTTAGTTTATCTATTCGGTGTCATTGGATGTTGGGTCAAGGTACACTCAGCCACTTAGTATTTGGATACATTTGTATAACCTCCTCAGAAAAACTCTGATTGTTGCTGTATTGGCACTTAAAATCTGCTACAATGTTCTGTAAAACATGCAGACGTCCCAAACGATGACTTAAGTCTACATATCTGCCACTCTATATTAAAAGTTAAGATGGATTTTTCGTAATTTCATTTCCTTATCTTATTAGATTTGAAGCTTAAATATTGATGATAACACCAAAAAATTAACGATGCGACAATTTTATTTGCGTAGCTACTTCGAGAAGCAAAAAGCAGAATGGCAAGTAGAGCCACAAGAGCCTCCGATCCCAGAATCCCTTGCTGCTGCGGCTGCCGCCGCCCAGCAGCTGCAGGTCTCGCGGAAACAGGACTCCCGCCAGACCGCCACTTTCCGACAGCAGCCCCCTCCTATGAAGGTAAGGGAGCCCCCCCTGCAATGCCATATTCGCACCCATTCACAGGATTTGTTGGCGATGTCCAGTGAAAATCGAGTGCCACGTAAAGAAAATTACACATTCCCCAGTTGTGGAGTCTGTGTGACTATAGCCCGAAAGAATTTTTTTTTAGTTACGGGCCTCAATTTCATCCACTAGTTTTATTTTGGATTTTATTGTCACATGGTACTTATTCGCGTCTCCCGTGTTACTGTCAGATAACTGACAAAGCGAACCATAAATAACTGCACCAGATGATGACGGCACTGACTGATACATCACACCCACAAATATTGTTCCATGATAAACACATAGCATTTGAGGGTTGTGATAAGTGTATGTGTGCAAACGACCGGCAGTTTACCAGTTGACATACCTTATAATTAGCAGCTGTTGAATAACCTTCAAGGTTGAACTGCTAGATACATTTTTTCAGGCAGTAGCTAAACGTGATGTATTTTTATAATTTCGTCAACCTTCCAACAGACTGATTTCAGTTATTTAACAATGAAAAGTTGTTTGAGTGGTGGCGCTCTTTACGTAAATGACAGATGTAGTGAAAACACTGAAGCCTATGGAATTTTTCCCCTTGCCATTGCAACATTTGTTAAGCACATTAGGCTCAACGTTTGCGGCCTTTTTTTCTTTCTTTTCTTTTTTTTTTTTAGAATAAATGCCGGAATTGTGCTTGGGGAATAATCGCAGGCATGTCGACAAACGTGGGTCGCAGACATTCTTGTACGAAGAGAAGAAATTAACTGCAGCTTATTAAAATGCCCAAGAGGGGTGCCTTCCTTTCAGGCACTTTCATTAAGAGTGGTGAAACGCAGTGTGTGTGGCAGCTCCACACTATAACGCGCCGTGTTGCCCAGACATCTGAAAATGCATGTGCCTTTTAAAAGTATACACACGTTTGTCAAGGAAAATGTTTTTTTTGCCTAACGTTGTTGCTCTTTTAAGGTTGTCTTTCTGACCATTTTATTGTTTTTTTTTTATTTATCTAGGAAATGCTTTCATATGTATCACAATTCAATTACGACATTGAAATTACGATTTGGAAAGATGAATTGATGAATGAATGAATGAATAACATGCTAATTTCTTATGCCCCCAGGCCTGCCTTTCATGTCATCAACAAATTCACCGCAATGCACCCATTTGTCCGCTCTGCAAAGCCAAAAGTCGGTCCCGGAACCCCAAAAAGCCCAAACGGAAGCCAGACGAATGATGATGGAGTGGACATGTCCCTGGTTTTTGAGACAAACGAAATTAAAATAAAATAAAGCATATTTACATGTGATGTAAGCACAAACATTTTCCGTTTAGGAAAGGTGTAAAAGTATTTGCGTTCATATGGTGTTGTGTAGCTAAATGAAGGAATTTCAGGATGTGTGCGTAAAATTAGCTTACATTGATCAGTTGTGCCAAATTGACCAGTGATGTCTGGAAAGTGTTTATTTTGCTTTTTTGTGTTTACAAAAGGGGAGCTTGGTGTACACATGGTATAAGCAGCCTTTCTTCTGGCAAATCTGATAGAAATTCAGCATTTGGTGCTGGCATTAATTTAGTGCGATAATTACAATTAAGTGCAACCCGGGTTTTTGAGGACCTTAGGCGTCTTAGCACTCTAGGACTAGTACTCTTAACCTGGTGTAGGTATGAAATATAGTACTTTTGTGACGGTTGTACCCAGAGGGACGCCATTATGCCAAATGTAAGGAACAGTGGTCTAAGGGGATTGATGTCTCCTTAATGTATACAGAACATTAATTCATGTAAATGAACACCTATAAAGGCCTAGGGTCGTCTTCTATGGCCATTTACAGCGCTGATGCTGACAGCGATTCAGCCTTTCGTCTTTATTTTATTTGTGAAGTTCATTGATTTATATATATATATATACATATATATACGGTGTTTAGGTGTAGAACATGCCAGTGAGTGTAGTATTTTAGGTGCCGTCTTCAGTGATTGTGTGTGTCATTTTCTCATACGCTGTCGTCTCCACTTAACACCGTAAAGCAGCGCTCTTCCCGAAAGAGTAGCATATTTCAAAGCAACGTGTTAAGCTGAGATTGGGGTTGCCAAGTTTTGTGATGTATTGTGATGTGTAATGAGGTGTGAGGAGTGCTATACTTGTACTGTCTAAATTCAAAACTTACTGCTCCATTCTAGTCAGCATGGATAAATGTTTTATGCACAGAAAAATGCATAGCCTGTGTTTAATAATCCAGCTTTTCAAGTATGAGGTAATTTTTTATTTTTTTTATTTCTTGTTTTATTCAGATGAGTGTACATGTAAAATGTGTTGGCATTTTTGTTTATGGTTCCATTTTCTTGCTTAGTAAGTTATTGGCAACCAAAATGTCTCCTAACTTACAAGTACTGACAAAAATTTCGTAAACTAAATCAGTGTTTTTCAACCGGGGCCTTTACTACCCCCCAGCCCCCCCGGCACTTTGTGTTTTTGCTCCCTCTCTAACATGGACTGGTTTTCGCCTTCTCATAGATGCACCATGTTTTTGCTCCCACCCAGACAGTCCCTGTTTTTGGTCCCAGAGCTAGGAGGGAGTAAAAACAGGGATTGTTTGGGGGCCTCAGGACCGGGTTGAGAAACACTGTACTAAATGCTTTTAGTCATTTATAGCTTAAAATGCTTCATGCTACAAAAACGGCCTCTAAGTTAATAATTGCACTTGTGAACAATGTTTGACGTGAAGGAAGCAAATAATTCTGACTTTAAACATTTTATGAAATGCAAACCTTAATTCTCTCCCTTTTAAAAATACTTTAACAGGTTAATATCTGTTTGCATATTATGATCAGTATTCAAAGGTACTGTAGTCCAGCATTTTATATAAATGGCAGCTTAATATTATTTTATGTATTTTTTGATATTTAGAACCTTTGTGTTTGTGTCCATTCTCTCCTTTGTAAAATGTAATGTGAATTTTTGTCCAGTAAATTTTGTGCAAGGGACTATTTGTGTCACAATTTGTGTCTGGAGAATAGCATTGTTATTTGAAGAAGACAGGAGGAAGTGATTCTACAAAAGGAACAGGAAGTAGTTTAGGTACATGTTGGGTATGGTACCACACTTTTCTGTGTCGGTGTATTTGGGCACATTTACGGCCTCTCCAGCTTAATCACGAGGCATTAACATCTGCAGAGCAGTATGACTTTGTTTATATAAGGAGCCCAAAGCAACAATATTGATCTGTAGCTAAGTGACCTGGGGGCAGATATCTTCACTTAATGTAATTTTGAATGAGAAGGACATGTGATAGAGAATGTTTCTTAAATATTATTTAGGTTATTATATCAAGAAGTCAGTATTAACTGGGCCATGTGAAAAAAGTGATAAGTGAATGGAATTTTACTCTGCCTTGTTTGACCTGTAGTACCACCAATTTGTTCTAAGCTTAAGCCACTCAGCACAAAAGGTTTCCAAGTTCAGAGGCTGCGCCAAGAACAGAGTTTAACTAGATCCCTAGTGGCCTAGCTGGCCTTGTAAACATCACAGCAGGCTGCCTTAGTCTGGCCCTTTAAATAAGATGTTCTGGTTTAAAAAAGCCTTAATATGCAAATTCTTAATTAGGGGAAAATGCATGCACTCATGATGACTTGCTCCAAAGGCATTTAACCAAATACTGTAACGAACATTATTACCGGCATCTGTACGATGAAATGTCTAGTGTTACGTAACATAAAATGATCTTTTAAAGGTTTATAAGTCTATTTATTATTATAATACCTTGCTAGTACCCATAAATTGGTGAACCGGGCAAAATGTCTCCACAATCGCAAACATGGAGCCAACAAATCCATCACGGCTGCATTTTGATGGCCTTTTCTAAACATGAATCAATCCATCCATTTTCCCTGCTCGCTTGTCCTATGCAGGATCTCATGCAGACCCCATACCAGAAGCTATGGGTGTAAGGCAGGGAATAACCCAGGAGGGGGCGCCAACCCATTGCAAGGCATACACACACCTACAGAGAAAGTCGGTCCCAGATGTGTGAGGCAACAGTGCTAACCACTGCACCAGCCAACATAAAAATGAAAATAAATATGTTATTATGTTTAGCTTAGCTAAGGATGGGTCTCAAGTCCAGGGTGCAGCATCTCCCGCCTTGTGTCCTGTGCTGTTGAGGCAGACTGCTGTGCCCTGCTATTCTGTGCTGGAAGGAAGATGGAACGGATTATGAAGATGAATGGATTATTCTGTTTAATGTTTGATTTACCTCTATCTTTTAAATACGTATACTACTAAGGCTGTGGACAAAATAACCATAAGACCTAAAGGGTATTAATATCAAGAGCCACAGCTTGCATTCAGAACTATTTCCCTTCTTGTTGGATAGTGTGTGTAGTGGGATCATATTAAAACAAACCTTTCTGTTTTTATTGTACACTGTGCTCAGTGCCATAAAGTTTGGTTTAGCTCTGGCGATGGGATGAAGGCATGAAGGCATTTGACTTTATTCTGAAGTTCGTGAAATCACTCTTGGATTTGTTTAGTGAATTTGATGTCCCAGATCAATTCAATTCCAATTTACAAGGTTGATTCAGTCCACAAATTTATTCAATATTGATTAGATTTGGGATATTTCTATTACAATACCAATTTAGCTAGGATAGAAAAGTAATTCTTAGAGAACTAATGCTGTAAATTGCATAAGGAACCCTCTAACCTAGTGCATCATTAAAAAAATTAGAAACCTCAAAACAGCTGCATTTATGAACTTCTATTTTTAACATGACCGATAAGTTTCGGATCAGACGTTTTTACAGAGGTACATCTGGGTGACGTCTCATTAAATGGTTTCAGAGATTTGTTGCATTTCTGCAGTATTTCACCTCCATTTCACCTCCATCTTACATGCAACTTTGCTTTTGTCCAGCTCTTCACTGTCTGCATATTTCTGAAATCCACAATGCATCCAGGCTTCTGGCTTTAAGCTTGACGGTACTTTCAGAGGTGCAGCACGCGCCATGTTTTCTGTCTGTCAGATCTTGTCGCATGAGGCCAGCCATGCGAGACTAACAAGGTTTAAGCTTCAAATATCCACGAGAAAAGGCCATAGCCTATAAAAGGCATATACAAAAAAAATCGATCCTGGGATTTCACGACTCAATATTAGGTTATGCAAATGAAGATTGGTTTGAATCAGGATTTTTTTTTATCCCAGCCCTATGAATGGGGCCATCAGCAACAGCGTTGGATGCACTTTTCCTGTAAAAAAGGCAAGACCCAGATGAGTGGCAGAATATGGGTGAATGGATTCCTTAGCTGTTATAAGACCACGCTAAACAATAATTGGCCCTAATGACTCCTACAATACCACTGGATGGCTGATGACATCCTGTTTTTTTCCCAAATGTAAACCCATTCAAACGTCAAACAAATGGTGAAACGTGACTCATCAAATCAAATTATTTTTTCCGTCGTCAGAATTTTAGTGCGCCATGTGTCTATGCATTGTGCATTTGATATGTGCAGGTTCCAAACAGAAGCCTCCCCATGAATTCCATCTTTGGTAGTCTTACTAGCTCACTGAGGTACTGAATCTATCCTGCAGTGAGGCCATACTTTAGCAATTACCTTGCTCTCCGTTCATCCCTGCCGGTGAGCTTTGACTTACGATTGCCAGAGCGTTTTATCCGTACTCAGCATATGACGCCATGATCCTTCAGACCGTCCCCCTTGACATATTAAATGATTCTGAGGTTTTTGTGAACGATGTTCCTCCATTTGGGGTACTGACTGATGTTGCTCGGAAAAACTCACACATCAAAGTGTTGACAGACCTATTTTATTGCTGACATGTACTGCACATAAAAGACAGTCAACCTATTAGAACTTACCCCTGTGATTTATTTTCTTCGAAGTTAATGTCCTTTTTCATATGGTGTTTCTTTTATTTCGTCCACCAACAGTATATTTGTATATACCGTATTTATGTTTCCAGTAACCTGATGAAAGAATACAGAATATGTACAGAAGGATGAGTCAGATGAGTCCTGACTGTAAATGTAGAATGAATCGTCTGCCGTATGCTTTTCAATGCCCTTCGCACTGAGGTACCTGGAGGTCAGTGGTGTAACTAAAAAGCCCCAGATGGCATTGCGTCCTTGTGCCTGGCAAATGGCCATTCATCGTTCCCCGAAAAAAATATCAGCAAGCCCACCCTGGCGTCCGCCTTTGTGCGATTGATGGCCGCCACAAGGGCGAGCTACGTACGGAAAAGAGAATCGCATGGAAACGTAACCCTATTTAGCAAATTAAAAGGCATAACTCAGGAAGACGAGGCGTTTTTGGGTCTCCTGTGTCATTATCTCACTTTATTAGTATGGAGAGCGTCGGGGGGGGGGGGGGGGGGGGATTTGCTGCAGAGCCCAGCAAACTGTTTGACACAAATAAAGGACCTACTTTTCCACTTTTACTTTTTTTTCCCCCTGTGCCTGGAATATGGAACCACGGGAGAGCTCAGGGAGCAAAAAATAAACCAGAACGGGACTACATTTTTATGAAATACCATTCCACAAAGCTGCCTAACTAAAACGGCTGTTAATGCCTATTTAACATTATTCTCATTCATTTTTTCCCATTCATCTAAGTACATCCTTATTCTGATTGTTTATTCTGGTGGCTGGTGCTTTTCCAAAGCTGCAGAGAGCACAAGGCTGGGGTACCAGTCCACTGCAGGGCACATGCATCCTTGAGGACAACACAGGGTGAACATGCAGACAGAGCAGAGGTGGAATTCAAACTCCTGACCTCAGTGGCGTGAGGCAGCTGTGCTGTTCAATGAGTCACCATGCCACCCTCCATATGAGTGCATTCTTTTTTCATATTCTTTTACCTCCTGTTTTTGAGGTTGTGGGATCTTAGCCTCTGTCCTTTTTCATTCTTTTGTGGTTGCCAGGAGGGGTATGATTAAGGCATGCTTAATCATGTTTGCCGCAATCTGGGCAGAGGCCCTTCATTAGCACAAACAATCCCCTGACTCAGTCGGTGCTGCAAAAAAAGAAAAGGGGAAAAAAAACACCCAACAGCTCAGAGAACAATGGCTCGCCATCTGACAAGGATGACGGAAAAGAGGCCACTTGTGGCAAATGAATAACACGTGCCCCATTCCCACAATGCATAAGAAATCACCTGACAGTGCAGGACTCATTTCCCGGCTAGGCACCATGGGCCGTGCATGCATCTGTAATTTTCAGCCGACGTGTAAGATAGATGATAGATAGATAGATAGATAGATAGATAGATACTTTATTCATCCCCATGAGGCTATCAGGACGCTCTTGTGAGTTACATATACATGAAAATGTTCTGAGGGCATGACGAAAAATGATTGGTTCATAATGATAACCATAATAATCAGATCTTGTGTCAGATGTCAGACCAACCAATCAGATGTCTTGGCCCCACCTCCTCCAGTTGTTTGGATATGCCTCTTCTACAATCTGATTGGTTATCTCACTGAACCAATCATTTTTCATTCTGCCCTCAGAATATTTTTGTGTAAGTAAAACTCACACAAGCTAGGACAGCCATCTGAAATAGATAGATCCAGAAGGAAATTTAGGTGTCCAGTAGCTTATACACAGTATATGCACACAAAGGCACACAGACCTATGACATTCATGCACACATACATGCTGAAAAAATACAAAGGAGAATATCAAGAAAATAACAACCGTGTGCCACTGCTGTAAGGAAATAAATAAATAAATAACAATTGTGTGCAATTACAGTAAAGTTAGATATACAAGTTAGAAATAAAAATAACAATTAAAAATTAGGCATCCAGATGAAGGCATGGTATAGAGGGCAGTGTGATGTACAGGCCTAAACACTTAAATCCATCACACTCCTCCCCTTCCATGTGACATTGACACATTGTATGGCCCTAGGGACAAGGGATGTTCTGAGCCTGTCTGTTTTGCATGACAGAGACAGGGGCCTACTACTGAACATGCTCCTCTGTTTGGAGAAAGTGGTGTGCAGAGGGTGGCGGTCATTGTCCAGTATTGAGAGCAATCTGCTCAGGGTCCTCTTATTTGCAACTGATGTCAGTGACTCCAGCTCCATGCCCACAACAGGGCTAGCTTTCCTCACCAGCCTGTCCAGTCGTCCAGCATTCCTCTTCCTAATGGTGCCTCCCCAACATACCACAGCATAGAAAAGGACACTGGCCATGACAGACTGGTAGAACATAAGCAAGAGTATGTAATTAGTTTACTCCTGTCATAGCAACAAACAGAAAACTAGGTCTTTTGTTTTGTTTATGGGGCATTATCATAAGGCTGCCCCATAGGTAGGCAGGTAATTTTTAATCATTCATTTCAACATTTTATTGGCTAACATATGCATGGCTCAAATTGATTCGTTATATTTCAACAAGTGCCACCAAAATGGGCTATATTTATTATTAATGATTAGCAATTGCAGAAAGCTTTTTCAATAAATGTGTAATGGAATTATGAATGACTGCAGTGATTTAGAAGATATTTCACCCCCTAAATAACAAGAGCCGTGGTGAATTATATTACACTTAATATATGTATAAATTTGAAGTTATTGAAGTGGTGTGCCCCTCAATGGATTCTGACCTTAGCATGATAGATTGGTCTGCATGTCTTAATGATTCAAGGGCTGTGTCATCTAGAGACTGAGCTCCTGATAGGGGCTCCCTTGGTGAAATGGTCTGTGGGGAGAATCCAGACAAACTACAGTCCAACAAAGACACCCAATGAAGCAGGCCTCCTGATTGGGGATGGAGTCTTTCCCCATGATGAACCTCAGGTGGCGTTGGGGACACTCACAAGTCCCAGGCTGAAGGCTATGTGGCTAGAGTCTTTCCTTCGTGAACAAGAGGGTTGCCTCTATGTGACAACAATTTGTGGCAAATTGTTTGTATGTATCAGACAGCACTTTGAAGCTCCTAATCTTCCTAAGGTATTGCTTACAGGCTCTGTGGTGCTACTGAGAAAATTCAATATCATGGCCAAATTACGGGGGGTGCTGCTTGAATATAGGGTACCAAGGCTACTCCTGCATGCCATTTGACCCCTGTGTGAGTGTAGCAAGTGTGATGTCCACATCGGCGGTGTAAATTCCAAGCCTTTAGGGTGGGTCTTGGTCTCATGTTTCCTCTGCAATTTGTGATTTTCAAGGACAGGAAATCAAGGCACAGCCATGGCTGGGGGTACAATATGGGGCGGGGAATAAATGACATTCCTGCTACGTTGACGTTTCGCTTTCAGCCTCAGACGACCAGAACTTCCAGCATCCAATTCAATGGCAAATATATAGCGAAAGGGAGGACAATCAGGACCTCTGATTTCATGGTACTCTATTCGTAAAGATAGAGGGGGGTTGTTCTTATTAAAGGAGTTTAAGTGCCTGGGGGATCTCGTTTGTGAGTGATAGCAAGAGAGGACGAGTGATTGGCAGGTGGATTCAGGATTGCAGATGTTGAGGAGGCCTGTGATAATGGAGCAGGAGTTAAGTCGTACAATGACCCTTGCCGTTTAATCGATCTACATCCCTATCCTTGAATATGGACATTAGTTTTTGGATATTGACTGAAAGAGCAAAGTACAAATGGCAGAAGGGAGGTTTCTCTGCAGCATCATTGGAGTCATTCTCTCTGACAGGCTAAGGAATTTCACAGAGGAACCTTGAAATAAAGCCTCTGCTTCTTTTTGATTTAGAGGAACCAGCTAAAGTGGTTCAGGTATCTCATAAGGATGCCACCTGGACGGCTCCCAAGGGAACTATTCTGGGCACGTCCCACAGGGCTGAGACCCTGTTGAAAAATCCAGGACGCGCTGGAGTAATTAGCCGGCTTGGGAACATCTAGGGATCCCCCCCATAACGAGCTGAAATCAGTGGCCTTGCAAAAAGAGGTCTGGTCTGACCTGCTCGGCATGCTCACCAGCCAGAAGAAGTGGCGGGAAAATGAGATGAGATGAGATAAACGGCACGGCATTTTTTTCACGCTCGTTCCAGTGCAGAATCTAATTAAGATCTGTTAATCTGAATGCTTCTCAGACAAAAACTCATCAGCTCTAGCAAGACCGAGCAATTAGAGTAATCCGGTTGATAGAATTACGAGCCGACGGCGGCAATCCAAATTTTTGCAGTGCCACAGAGAGCGGAGCGTACAAACTCGCCATCTGACTTGCCGCCAAGGTCTCCGGCTATATCAACGTGCAGCCGCGTAGCTAGAAGAAAAACGGACATTTAATGTAACCCTGACCACTTGGCCATGAAGCTTCCAACTATAACCACTTAGAAGAAGAAAACATTATAAAAAAACGCCAAATAACAGAACGCAAATAACGTAAAGCTACTAAACAGCAGAAAGACGGTCCTTAATAAAACGCGGCAACTTACCGGTCAGCCAAGGTCCCTAAGTAGGTGACAGAATGTATTGAATGAATTCAGGTTTAATATTCTATAAAAATCCAATTAAATTGTGAAATGAAATAAAATAAAATACATGCAGAGGAGAAAAAAGGTTCATTAATTATTAATGTCTGTAATATAAGGTGGGTATGAATGAGAATTAGATTATTTCTCAGTAGTGAAATGAAGTGAAGTAAAGATGGTGAGAAATTTGTAGGCAGGCAAGAGACTTTATTGTTAATGCATGGAATAAAACTATAAAAGTATTCTGTAACACTTTACTTAAAGCAGTCATTATACTACATTACACATACCTTCTTAATGTATTACAATGCATTCATAAAGCATTATAAACCCAACTTTAACTAAAAAGGCATAACACATTATATTCATGTGTATTATGCACAATGCAGCACAAAGCATCCTTAATGCTTATACTGATCATTATAATGTATTATAGTGTATGTAGATAGAGACCGTCATAGAGCATTCTTAATGCATGACAAACATGGCTATACTGTTATGACTTGTACTGTATAAATATTTATTACCATGTTTATTATACTTCATGCGCTACAATGAATTATAAGAACAGATATTAGGCTATATGAATATGAGCTTCATAGAAAGTGTTACCCAATATTCTTATAAATATAGTGTTGTGGTCCCATAACTGGTCCCAAGGAAAAAGCTGTAGAAGATGGCTATAACTTTTCATAAAAGGACAGCATCAGGGAATATTTATGTCTCTGAATTCTGAAGTAACTGTATATTAGCCACATAGGCATACAAAGACAACATATTCTATATTTTATTCCCCTATTGAGGTAGCCATAAGGTTTAAACATGACTAATAAGACACATTTGTTGTGTACATATTAAATGGATTTTTAAATGTTTTGCATGCAATATTACTGAGTTATGTTTAACTACATGCATTAGCTCAGGGGGCATAGTGGTGGAGTGAGTGCTGGGGGTTTAAATCTTACCCCTGGCCACTTTGGGGACTCCCTGTATTGTGCGAGTGAAGTAGAATCTCAGAATTGCCCACTGTGATGGACTGGGCTGCCTCTTCAGGGCGTGCCTTGTCCTTCCTGTGACAGACTGCAAGCTCACCAACATGCCACACATTTTCTGGTCTGTGGAGCTTTGGTACGTAAATATTTTGCATGAAAGGCTTTAGGATTGTGCCAGAAAGGGATCAGTCTGGAAGCATTTGGCATTCTGATGTAGTCCCTTTTCATGTGACATTTTTGCAGTAATACTCCTGTTTGTGGGATAATGCTAACAGCCAGTGGCATTTCTGTTTAACTTCACTGCACTGGAATCGGTCCATCTTGAAAGTCTTTTCGTACAGGAATGATTGTGGAATGATTATGTGTACTGTACAGTTTATGGTGGTGTGTAAATGGCCATGTTTTGGAGTTCGGCAACTTGAAGCTGCAGTTTCCTCCTCTGTACCTTAGATCTATGTATCACGTAGCCTCATTAGGACATCCGGTGTCTTTGAGATGCAGAAGTTTAGATTCTTGAAAGAGCAATACAGTGGTACAAAGTGTTTTTGAACATAAGAGGCTGCGATGAGTTAGGTGATGAGATGTCTCTCATCTGCACTGATGCAGAATAACAAATTTGACCATTACTTAAGAGCTATAGAGCATATGTCTGTCTTCATTTCAATGATGCAGCTTTAGACATACAGTATATCCCCTAATAAAAACCACATCTTAATGTTTAATGACATTTTAATGGTTTAATAGTTTGAATGCTCATACAGAAATAAAAATGCACCAATGATTACACCAGGGAAGGTGTGCATGGCAGGGACACTCAGAAAATATTAAGGAGGTGTTTTATTGGGGCGGGGGGGGGGGGGGGGGGGGTCATTTACAGAACATATTAGGCCTTAATTTTAGGCAATATGTAAATATGTACTTGTTAGCTAATCAGAAAGCCTATGGCAAAATATTATTTTTTGAAATTACAGATACAACGCAGATCATTAAAATTTTGTACAGCTTGTTCGGAGTAAATTTATTTGTGGTGAGCTTTTACCTCAAAAGAAATCTTTGTGAAAGAACTCCTTCATTTAGCCTCCATATATAGACGTCGATAACTAGGGCAAAACTTACTTAAAGGGGAAAAAAAAACAGATTCTTCGCAGAGGCTAGTCTTTTGTTTCCACCCAGGAGTGCAGGTCATATATAGCTAGATAATCAGAGTGGAGGCTGTTTGCAGATGTTGCCATAGGAACTGAACCTAAATGTCAAGAGTGCAGTGCTGACCGCAGCCTTACTCACTCAGGTCTGCCGTATCAGACACCAAAAAGTCGATGGATTACGGAATTGTGCCTTAATTCAAATCTGGGCTGATATATACCCTCAGGCAGTGCTATGTTTAGAACTATTTTTAGAATTTACCTAAATAAAGCCAACTAATTAAAAAGGCTCTGAATAGAGGCCCCCATTGCTAAACCCATCTCTGTTTGAAAGTAGTCAAACACTGCAAAGCTAGACACTAGTCAGTACATTAACTTCCACTAATGTACATTGCGGCAGAGAAACGAAGTGGAGTTTTCCTTCACCTCCATGCGCTCGGTGAAAAAAGGCTGTCGCAGTTTGGAGATGCTGCAGAAGTTCAGGCAGTACGTCTACAGGAAACATGTGGCCTGATATGCTTTAAATGCAAAGGGGAACACTTTCCAAAAAATTAGGAGGTGAAAACAAGGGGCTAAAAAATGTGGAACACAGGTCTGCTCTGTGACAACTTGTCTTTTCAAAACTGATGCGGCTTTTATCACAGAAGATCGGAATATCCAGCATCTCATTCGTGTTGGAAATTATTCCTTATGAGAACATGACTCTACTTTTGTAAAATTAGCATTTTTTTGTTTTTGGTATTCTAATACAGACACTTAATTCCAGTTTAGTTTGTAAATTGAGAAACGGCCTGGATTACAACTGTTCCATTACACAGAGATTAACTCATTGTTGTTGAATAAACAAACCTATAAATACAAGGAAGACTTGTCTTGAGGTCTTGAATATGACAACAAGGTCAAGACTTTCACCTAACATCAATTTAAATCATGTTTAATCACTGAAAAAGTGTTTCCAAGGCAACAGAATATATAACAAGGCAAAAACAGCATCCTGGCACAACGGTTCGCTGAGTTTAGAATGCCATTGTCTGTTCTTAGCTTGACATGCTATTATTGCCAATACAGCCACAAAATCAAGTATTCACACACGCTGACACAGTCCTGCAATAGTGGAATGCAGAGGGGTTCATTCTATTTGCACAGTATAAGCAAGCTTTCGTTCCAAATGAGATATTATAAAAAATAATAAATAAGCTTAGGATGTGCTTTAGAAAGCGCAGAAGAAATCCTGTGTTGTGCACAAATGATCTGTAACGACTCTTTTATTCCTTCCGTTTTGAGCAGAACAAATGCCTGTTCTTCAAAGCATAATTAATTTATTGAGGAGGGCCAGCGCAAAGGGGCAAGAGCTGAGTAGCGCTGTGATACCAAGATACTTCGAGACTTCAGCTTTTCCTCTTTAGATAATCGTGTGCTTTAGCAATCACTGACCCATATGAAGTATGAGTCAGAACTGATGCTCAAAATATGCGTAACCTCTCATGTGAGCCACGTATTTGCAGTGTGCTGGGTTGTCAGAAATTTTTTATTTGGTATGATTTCCAATGAGTGAAGTTGAGTCTAAAGTTAAAAGCTGAGAAGTAAAAAACAAAATAATCAACATAACATAAATTATGGTCAGGTGATGGCCCTGTATAAAGTAGATACATACTAAATGTACAAATATTATTCATGTTATTTCTTTCACACCTAATTGCGAAGACAAAATCATATCGTATGACCAAATAATAACACATTACTGCTCTCTTGATATCAGAATAAGGATAGCCTTAATAGGAGAAGGCAATGGAAAATAGATTTTAGTATAGTAATAGTGTTTTAGTATAGTAACAGTATTTTAGTACAGTAATAGTATTTCATTCATGCAGTATTTTTTTGTTTCTAGAACACTAAGTAACAGTTTACAATTGCACTGATCAACAGTTCTAACTTTTGTGGCTCAGCTGGACGTGCTCTCTGAGAGAGAGAGAGGGGACGTGAGTAAGAGAGTGAGAGAGGGAGGAGGTGGAGGGGTAGAGAGGGAGGGAAGGAGAGACACGGATTGGATGAAGAGAAAGAGAAAAAGAGGTCTCAGTTGCATGTACTGCAGACTGACATTAGGCTTATCAGCTGATAATACACACAAGCTACTTCTCATGCTGTAGAAGGGGTAGTTTTTTCCACCAGGATTCACAAGTCCGTTTTTTTTTAGCTATGCAGTCCTTCGGATGTAACGTGTGACATATCTCTCCCTGCACGGCTGGTCACGGCTGCTCAGGTATGTCTCCAGTGCAATTTATTCTCTAAATGGAAAAAAAGATAAAAACATTCTTGCAAATGGCATATTATATTCTGACTATGAGGAAAGAATTTTTTGCATCATGCTGGGTGAGTACAGCATTAGGTTGGAACAAATTAGCCAGGCAATTTAGTTGCTTTGAAGGCTTTGTGTTCACCTTATGCTGCCACTGGTATATTTGGCATGTGCATAAGTATTATAGTAATGCATTCCCGGGTCAACTTTGGCAAAATGTTTTGAAATCTAGGCTTGTACAACCATGTGAATAACTAAAATTAGGTCTATTAGCTATATGCTATCAATTGGCTTTTGCTAATTAATCCAGCAGTGCGTTATAAATTACAATTAGAGTGGACTAATTATTGATAATTATTTACTGAGTCTAATGAACTGAATAAATCTAATCTAGCTGTGATTTTAAAGGTGGTTCAATTAACTGTAGATGTCTGGAAACCTTCATGTTCTCCCATCCATCCACCCATCTGAAAAGTGATTTTTGCATTTTTCAATAACTGAAAAAAGTTTTTTTCTAATTGAATAATATAATTACCAGAATATACTGAATGAGGGATTTTGTAAAGGAATGACCTCATATTGGAAACTAATCTCATAAAGAAAAGTAAAGTTTATTTATGGTGTTTTTGTTAACTTGCAAGGTGCTAATACAGTATCATATCATTTTAAGTAGTAGAAGAACAGCTATTTTTAATACCCATCTGACTTTATACTTCCATGTGTATATGGTAGAAACTCCAGTGTATGGTAAACTTCATATAACATCAAAATTCTATAAAAATGTAAAAGAGTGTGGAGGAGTGTTAGAGAAACTTGTCTTGTGACTATATAGAATGACGCCATGGGGATGGTCTGCTTATTTGCCCAAGAGTTAAGTGCTAAACCTAAACTGTAAATGTAAATGCCGGGTATATAAACATTAGCTTCATAAACTCATAATATAAATTGGGCTATAAAGAATGTGAATTATGTGAACTGTGAACTAACAGCCCTGTAAATTATGACATTTAATTCAAAATCAATGTTATTTCTGTATGACAAAGCACTTAAATATTGGCCCTTTTGATTATTTTAAAATAATATCAGTTTTGTAACAACAGAGTGCTGGCCGACTGTGTGACGACATGGAAATGAAACTGTTCCACTTCCTGCCATCCAGCTTTCCCCTGATTAGTTGAGCTACACCGTAATACACCCTCCACGCAGTTTCAGAAAACATTGTATTTTTATTATTATATATATTTTTTACTGAGGTCAAGACTATTGCTACGGCAGGTCGAAGAGCTGACCCAGAGCATCAGAAGAACGTGACTCGGCTCCAGTTTCCTATGGAGCCACAACCACAATCCTACAGGTGCCCAGAGAATGCACGAAAGCCACATAAGACCCTTGTACCCTAGGAAAGAGGCAAAAGGCAGACAGCGGCAGGGGGGAAACATAGAGAATCATTGTCAAAGAGCACCTGTGACTCCAGGCAAATTTTATTAGCCAAGATTTAATAACAGAAAAGCTGAGCTGGTGCCAAGACTGAAATCTCATTTGAAGTCCATTTTGCAAATAACGATTTGGCTCTTCTAATAAATACCGGATTAGAGCCACACAAAGGTTTTACCATGTAGGGAACGTCTGGACAGTGCAGCATTTCACTAAGCATCACGTGACTCTGTTTTGGTTTATCTGCGAGGCATTTCATTCCCAGAGTACAGCCTGCTTATAGTACTGTGATGTGTTTTTTCTCCTTTCTCTGAATTTGCAGTCACTGCCCTACCCTCAATGAGAGCAAAAAAACCAGGTGACCCGTTTTTTCTTTCGATGGTGACCGGTAATGCACAAATGAGCATCCACTCTGCCAATTCGACTGACGTGGCCGTGCCAAGCGACCGCAACTCCTTCTCGTCCATCATCGCCTTGATGCTGGTGCTGACTCTGGCCTGCTCCATCATACTCGCATCCATAGTGACTTTCTACTGCCGTAAATCACAGCTCCAGGACAGAAAACTCAAGAAGGCGCAAGAAGAGTACGAGAAGGATCAGGGCAATAATGTTGTGGAGCAATGTGCTGGAACGATGGCATTGATCCAGAGTCCGTGAGGAACATCACAGCCTATGAGAAAAAGAAAGAAGGAAAAAAAAATAAACTTCTTTTTCAGGATCTCAGAGTAAGTGCCTCTTAGGACTCCCACACTACGCGAAAACAAAAAAATGTATATTCTTGGAGATAGGTATATATATATATATTAAAGAAAACCCTGGCACACTGAAGCATTGTGTAAGTTGTACATGTGCTTTTTCGCGTTGTGTAAATATATCATGTAAAACTGGTGGATTACAGTGACCTATACAGAGGTCTTGTTAGATTAAGGATAGATGTTGTGGATGTTGTGCAATGTCGGCATGTAGCGGGCATTCCATATTGAGAGGGTTTCCATTGAATAACAGAGGATCCTCCTTCTAAAAACAACACAAGCAGCAACCAGCAGGCAGATTGAGTGTTCGATTTGACATCACTGGTAATTTAACTGTTCCATTTGGCTTGCTAAAAAGGAAAATAAAATGTGATGAAAACATGTCTGAAATTAAAATATATATGTATATATATATTTGTACAGAAACGAGTCTAGTGGAGTTTTGCAGGTAAACAAAACTGGTGTAGGTACATGCATAGAACAGTGTAGGAAACCATCATCTTAACCAAATAAGACAGTTGTTTCACCGTAAATGCAAATATGGTATCAGTCCTAGTTAATATACTGTATAGCTCTCATTGGCAAACTACACATTATATAGTATGTCGGCAACAGCCCATCCTGAAATAAATGAAAAAGAAAAAAAAAAACGTAGCATTACATAGTTATGATTCATGGTATTTCAGTGAGTTACCACAGACTTGCAAATGTCAAATGACTCATTAACAGTATACTTAATGCTGGAACTAATACAACACTTTTTAAGTGGTAATTTAATTAGGATACATATTAGAAAGGCACTCATAGTCACACATGCTGATATGAATCTAAGCAATAAGGCTCATCAACGACACACAGTAATTAAACTCACACTAATGCACAAGACCCTGCACCTTAAGTATATATGGATGTTCTCCCACAACTGGTTACTCTCTTGATAGAATTCCAGTTTGGCTTTTCCCTTTGACCAGTTAATCTCTCCTGTCAGCTGTAAATTTGCCGTCCAGTACCAATTACAGCTAAGATTCATGACATTACTGCAGGGAGCCATATGGTACCACTTATATAGGCAGACATGCTTACTGATCACAGTACATGAGAGCCACATTGCATGACAGACATCTAGAGAATCGAGATGTTTCCAGGATCTACAGACATAGATTAATGGAGGAGCCAGAGCTCTCAGGGACACTTTCTGAAGTATTTTTAAATGACACACAGTACACATCAGGTCACCTAGCAACTACAGTAGAGCAAGAATCCTCAGTGTTGAGCCTTTGTTCACTTCAGTGAGGGTTCTTTGCTTTTTTTATAGAAGCAAAATACTCCAAAAGTTTCCTATTTTACTGTAAACTATGTCAAACATGACAGGGTTCATATCTATCAAAACCATAGATATGAATCTTTGAAAAGAGGCTTAGCCATACTGTAACGATACAGATCTCTAAAGCAAAAGGTGGCACTTGTTTGTTTCAAACGCAAATCGTATTAACAATGTAACCACGAAGTTTGTTTAATCATTTAGTATAAGAATATATAAAAGTACTCACTAGGGATGGGTACCGAAACCAGGTACTAAACGGGCCCCTGGGCCAAATTTTAAAGTCCGGAGTACAGATAATATCTGACGTTAACGGTATTGCTTTCAGTACTAGAGAAATTAATAAATCATTGTTTTTTTGTTTCTACATAGACGTAATACTTCTCACTTTATCTGACCAGCTCCCTTACTGATTAAAACTTTAATCTAGAGCAAGGGTGGGCAATTCCGGTCCTGGAGGGCCGTGATCCAACATGTTTTGGTAATTTTCTTGCTCAGAAACACCTGGTTCACCTCACCAGTTAATTGTCAGGTTTAAGTGAACCCTGACAATTAACTGGTGAGGTGAACCAGGTGTTTCTGAGCAAGAAAATCACCAAAACATGCTGGACCACGGCTCTCCAGTACCCATTTCCACTGCAAAGGTGCTGTTCCGGTGCCGATCCCAAATGTGGGACCAGTGCCACGTTTTTCCACAGAAAAAAAAATGGTGCCGGTGCAGCAAAATCGGCTCCGAACCGGCACCAAACCTTTGCTGGTCTGGATGAAGCACCCGTGTCATAATGAGAGGTTGGCAACAATGTTGCACTGTGTACTGGGCGTGGTTTGTGACATGGGTGCAGTGTTGTCACCCAGTTCCCACTGGGCTCTCAAGTCTGTGGAAATGCAGGATGGCTCTTGCTGGTGTCCAACTTCAGCAGTGGCCGAGCACCATCCCCAGTGCCAGCACTGGCACCAGTGGAATGAAAAAGGGGTACAGGACCAGAATTGCCCACCCCTGATCTAGAGCATTCTCTCGCGTGCGCGACGCATGAGGAAACGCTCACACGCGTGCCCTCACGCTACCCGATCTGCGTGCGCATGCGCAGAGTTCTGTTCCGCTTATGACAGTGAAGCTTTGTATACTGACATCCGCTGGACCCGGCCCGATCTGCGAGAGTATGAGCGCAAATTTAAATGTTAATACATTGTAAGATATAAAAGCATGCGCATACAATTACACAATACTTAACATCCGTTAGTAGATATTGAAATATATGATAAATACAGCCTGCCTGCCAGGCAGATATGCAGCATTTTATGTGATTGTAAAACACTTAAATAAATGCACAAGAACTCGTTGTGGACTGAGAAGTCGTTAGAAAGAATTAAAACTAACAAAAACGATTGTGTATATTTTTATTTTATTATAATGATTTTAGTAATATTGTAACTCATGCGAGAGGAGTATTTGTCAGCTTGCTGTGTCGACGGTATTGCATGAAATGTTTGTTCCTATCTTCATAAGTAGGACAGAGATCTTAACGCATTGTTATACAGATCTGCGGTACCGTAAAACATACGCATGCGCACGCTGATCGGGCAGGAACCGCAGATCTGGCAGCCGCAACTAGTGATGATGGCAGAAGTAAGAAGTTAATAGAGATCAGAAGCGTGGTTGCACTACACTGGAATCAATGAGAACCGTGCTCGCTGCCAAAAGTGCAACAGGTGCTGTGCATAAAGGCATTAAAGGCTTTGCATTAAAATAATTTGTTAGGTTTGTTTTACATTTCCATTATCAGAAAATCTGTATTTGTTTTAAACATTGCTGTATTTTTTTTCTGAAATTGTATTTTGCATTTCGCATTTAATGTAAATTTGTTAAATGATAATGCAAATTTGTGGAATAATAATAGTGATTTGTTAAATAAAGCAATGTTAATTACGTTGTTAATTAGATTTTTTCTTCAAAATGTACCGATAATATCGTTAAAGTACC
>JAODKL010000002.1:748513-795663 GCA_026780765.1 Petrocephalus schoutedeni | reverse complement strand
GTTAAATAAAGCAATGTTAATTACGTTGTTAATTAGATTTTTTCTTCAAAATGTACCGATAATATCGTTAAAGTACCAGACCGATAAACAGCACCGGAAAGAGTAGTAGAACCGTTAAAATCTTAAGGATACCCATCCCTAGTACTCACATTGTGATTAAGGTCAGTTATGAGGAAAAAAAAATGATATTTTTAGTACCTGGCAGTAAGCAGTATAAGTACACATACATATTTTGTTGATCGTTACATCAGTACAGCTTCAGTTATAAATAAGGCAATTAAAATATAAGATTCATGATGAGTAAATATTGTGCATGCACCACATTTTATTTTATTGTTCTGTTCTTTGTGCAGTAAATGTTAAGTCAAGCCATACTATTAAACTTAATGCATAAAATGTACCTATATATACTGTGTACTCCGCTGTGTTACTTTGTTGTATAAAGTCATATGGTGTTTTTCCCCTGGCATACAGGAGTTCCGGCTCACTCTGGTTTTCCACTGCAGAAAGGCCAGCTTGGTAAAGGTGTAGTCGGCTTTGGAGATAATGATGTAAAACAACAAGACGCTTATTTACTGTTCACACTGTGTACAAGATGATTTACTATGAGCTAATTAGTTAGCAGAATTAGCATTCACTTGTGTAAACTTGCATTAAGAATCCATTCTGTTTAGCTGTTCATAGTATTTTTTTTCCAAGTTCTGAGTTATTGGGAATGCATCAAAAAATTGTTACGTACGATACAACTAATAATGAATAATATATGAACAAAATATGGAGTTTTTTCCTTCACATAATAAATATGCAGAACATGGTATCTCCATGCATTTCAATCAACTAGCTTGGTTTGGTCACACTTTATGGAACAGTTTGCACACTTTACAGTGGAAAACCGGCAGCTTGTGGTGCAGCTCAGTTCTTTACATGTGACTGGCCGCCATAATCAATCAATTGGTTAAGAACTATTTATTTTGAATGCACTAATCAGTTAAGCTCATTTTCACATTTTGGGCACTAAGCAACTTTTAAAAAAAGAAACAAAAGCTTTACAATGACCAAACAAAGGGGAGAGTTTCTGGGTCATCTGGGATTCCACGGTTCTCTTGCCACTAAAGTTTGCCAGAGTTTGACTGGGTCATCAGAAGACTTTGGAAGATTTCTTAACAGCTCTCCTACCAGTGAGATGGAGTTCTGGAAAACACCAACAAAGATTTAAAACCATTATGTAGAGGGCTTCCAAGAAATATGTTTCAAGCAATTATAACCACAGGTATTAAACTAAAATGATGCAGAAATTCTTGCCATGTAATTGAAAACCACTCAGACTGTACTTTGCTGTACGTGCCAAGACAAAACAATAAATTGGCTACAAGCCATTTAAGCCTCAGCAATAAGCATCATCAAAAATAATGTAAACAGAACCTAAAAATCAAATTCATACATTAATAATC
This sequence comes from Petrocephalus schoutedeni, assembly GCA_026780765.1. Taxonomy (NCBI): domain Eukaryota; kingdom Metazoa; phylum Chordata; class Actinopteri; order Osteoglossiformes; family Mormyridae; genus Petrocephalus; species Petrocephalus schoutedeni. The sequence continues at coordinate 794,212 of JAODKL010000002.1, read as the reverse complement.
AACATAATCATCTTTATTTGCCCAGTTACACTGAAATTCTAGCTAACAACCCACACACTATTCTGCTGAGGCTTGAATCAGCAACCTCCCGCTCACAGGCACAGAGACTCAGTCAGCTAAGCCACTCACCACCCAAGTGTGATGGTAAGCACTCACTTTCTGGAATACAGCGATACCCGTTTTGCTGTTTGTTTTTTTTCATTAATAAGCCAAAGGATAATATCACATTTATAAATATGCAAATCATCCTTTTCGTAATCAATTCCCAGCTTGGGGGCTGAAGGATGGGTTGAATAAACTGCACAATGCAAATCACATGTAACAAAAATGAAAACTCTCTCAGTCCAGCATCCCCCCCCCCCCACAAAAATTTGTATCTTCACTTCACTGAGGCCTGCTGAACTATAATCAGGTGGTAGAACAGTCCCTGAGGAAAACGCTTACCCTATTATACATGTGGAGGTCCAATTTCTCTTTCATCAGCTGTGACTCCAGTTGAGTCGTCTTTGTCCTGATGAAGCCGTGAACGGCCTGCTTAGCTTGCTGGTCCTGACAAGCTTTGCAGTGAGAGGGCATGTGCATATCTTTCTGAGATAACTATTAGGTCAGCAAAACACCCATCCAGTGTTGGGTGCAGCAAATCGAAAAAAGAGAAAGAAACCACAATAACTTCACTCAGAATCTGTGTTTTGTAGAAGACTCTATTTACACATAAACTTTATATACTCAGGTCACAAGGCTGCTACATCCTAACCTTGCTTAGCAACCGAGTTCTGTTCCAGCAACCAGGTCATTAAGGAAAATGGTCACCAAGGGTAAATCACGGCAGCCCAGGTATGATGACGACTGTGCTTCACACTGCAAAGCTCACTGGAATTTCTCGTACAGCACACTGGCATTACTATCACTCTGGTGTGCGTTGTTGTTAGACATATGAAAATTGGTCGTAATTGTGCGCTTTGTTTGGAAATTAATTTAATTTTTTTCGAAGTATTTGCAAATGGTTGCTAATCGGGGCAGCTGCTGAACAAGGAGAGGGCAGTTCAGATTACTGCTATGGAAACAAATTTTACCAACCTATTAGAAAGTTAAGTAAAAATGTCTTTTTTCTTTTTTGGAAAATTTGTTTAAATGCAGACTTTAAAAATATGCCCTATTATGACAGAAATTTATTTCATGACCTACAAAGCATTATTAAATATTATACATAATATTGTTACACATTCCCTAAATATTTCAATATTGATATTATGTATTACACATATAAATGCAATAAAACAGACAACTTTAGCAAACGCTTACAGATTACCAAAAAATCACTAATAATAACCAAACATGATTTGATAGACAATTAAATATTCTATGTCAATGTATATATTAAACGCCAGATAAGGATATTGTTCACTCACTCTAATCATTGTCTTGTTACCTGTGTAGCAGTGGATGTTTGGACTCTTAACACTGAAAACTACAGAATCCAGATTAAGATGCGATAAGAATAATCAAAGATGTGGATGGCAGCACAAACAATTGCCAGAATACTTATACATATGCATACTTATGTACAAAAATACTTCTTTTGAACCTCCTGAGCCCAGAAAATCTGAGGACACGTCACCATGGCAACAAGATTCCAGCCACACATACCTGTTTCAGCTGTGCTGTAAAACTCTTGAGCTTCAGTGTGGTTATAAAGTTCCGAGGGACCAAGCAGTTGTCTGGTGCTGCTGGCTGCTCTGGGGCCCTTCGTAGGTGACGTGCAGGCGAACTCCGGTTCTGCAATGCTTTAACCTGCCTGATCTTTGTCTGGCAGTATGCTCTCAAAGCTGTGCCCTCTTCTAGAGGCAAACTCCACCTGCCTGCCAAAAAGATATACAATGAAGAGCCACCAGTAGTTTCACAACACACTCCCAACTAAGCACATCTGGAGCCTTCAAGGATTGTATTTAGAAATGTTTCATTTTGAAATGGATTGTCCTAAATTTTTAATAAAGATTCCAAAAATAAGAAATCCATGAATATGACTGTTATTAACTGAAACTCCTAGTAAATTTTATTGTTAAGAATCTGAACAAGTTCTTTATTAGGCAAAAAAAAATCCTGGTGTTTGTAACAGAAATGTTATGTTACATAATATTCTACTGGAAGTTGTGTGAAGAGGTCAGCTGGACACTCCATTGAAATGCTTTTACAACAGCAGTTGAAAACAACTAGAAAAGCACATTCAAATTCGAGGTCTACTGCTATCAGCAAGTAGATGTTTTTCTCATCTCTGGATCAGAAAACAAGCAGGGTCACAGGAATCAGTTCTATGAATTATGAATGCAATGTATTATTCAGCTGTCCTGCAGCTGCAAGCGCATTTGAATTATACCACACTCCTGTATAAACACACAAACTACAAAAAATCTTTGTAGTCAACAAAGGCTGTTAAGCTGCAATATTTCAAATTGCATGACAAATTACAGAAATTTGATCAGAAAGATGTAACGTGGAAACATTCCGCAAAGCGTTAAAACTACAAGAGCTTATACCACAAAGTACATCTGTTATACGGTTTTAAGTTATATTAGTGTACAGCCTACTCCTTTATTGGCCCGTTATTCTGATATTTATTATTAGACTTCAAATTCCACTAAATCGCTTACTTCATGACTTTACAGCTGTTTTCATTACTTAATTTATTGCAACACTACCCTTAACCCCTATCCCGTGTTTGGGGTCAATCTGACCCCAGAGCATCATTAAACTGTAGGCAAATTTCACATGGGGAAATTATCACGGGAAAAGGGTTAATTCAACTCTTTAATTAAGGATAAAGATGATCCTATTAAATTAGACCACAAACTACACCTAAACTAAAAGGGCCACTCCAAAACCACAATTTACAGAAAAAAAATGTTTATCTAATCTTCTTAATTGTTTTAATTAAATGTATACACAATATAGGTAGCAGAATTTACATGTGACTGGCCGCAAGGATGGAGTTTCGGGAATAACGATGCCTGTTACAAAGAAAGGAACAAATTGCTCAATGTATAAGAAAAACCCAGAAGTGATGTGATTAATGGTCATTGTTGAAAACCGCAGCACACAGTGCATAACAACGAAACGTGTCCTCTGCATTTAACCCATATGTGACATGGCAGCCAGTAGCCCATTCAGTGCCCGGCCACAGTACCTTGCTCACGGTAGCTCGGTGGGACCTTGCAGGTCGGGGAATTGAATCAGCAACCTTGCTGTCCCAAGTGAACTTCCCTACAGGGCAGTGGTGGTGTATAACGGTTAGGGACACAACCGTGTAATCAAAAGGTTACTGGTTTGAGTCTCAAAAGTACCACTGAGGTGCCCTGCTCCCCCAGGCAATGAAATAGCTGCCTTCTGCTGTGCAACAATGTGTCGCTTCTATTATCACAGCGAACATGATGAGGGGCGACATTTTACAAGCCTTGAGAAAGAAAAAAAAATCCGTAGGAGGGAGCTTGATACCTGTTAGGGGATCGAGCGCCACTTCACTTTGGACGGACGCGTATGAATCACCGCCAGGGTCCTCCGCGGTCTTCTGGAGTTCAGGGGAGCAGGGGCCGGAGTCAGGCGCCGAACCGCCGGTGCTCCATGCCCGCGATCTGGAGGCGTCTCTCCCGGCATATGTTGATGACTCACTGCTTCCCGCGTACAGCGAACTCCCCATCGTAATAAAATATCTCACCTATTTTCAATGACTGCCTTCGATATGTGGAGGAAAAAAATACACACAAGGAAAAGTAAAACATCCCGAAATTCAAGTTTATTCAAGAAATAGGTTTTGTACCTTGCATTAAACTATTTACAGTTGCATTACTTCGCTTATAGAATTAATCGTTTATAGAAAATGGTATGGCACATTCCTGCACTTGCCCACTAAAATGCAATAATTGGATAAAAATACTACCTGCTTTAAATATAGATTGATGGTAGCTGCGTAAAGATGAACTTCGCTGCAGCCACTCATGTTGCACGTCTTAAATAATATTTAAGAATAATATGTAACCCTAGGCAGATTACAAAACTGCATATGTCGTTTTCACAGTCTTACCGCAATCAGATAATATTGCAGCTACCTCTACACATCCCAATCACCCTCCTACTTACGTGAAATAATAAAATACATGTCTTGATGCAGAGACGCCGAAGGAACCAAACAAGCGCACGCAGTTTTGCACCATCAAAATATTTCCGTGTTGCATCCCGGTCCAGCGAACTGAGTTCCTGCCAGAATCACCAGGGGTGAACAGCCGCCAAGGAACCTGAAGGCGATTTTCTAAAAACCTTCATACACATACAAACCTTCAAACACATTTGCGTCTTACCCGACTTTCTAGATGAAGAAGCAAATAGTAAAAAAGGACAGTAATTTGGATATCCCGGTTTTTAGATTAACAGTAAAGGGATTTAGAAATATTTCCCAATTTAGTAAAGAATGTAAAGAATTTCGCGCTCCCAGATATACAGGGACATGGATTAATGGGATTGTAATGCTGACTGCTGACTGGCCAGTTCCAAAAAAAGAGCATGGAGTTTCTCTGTACAGCGTTAACGTCGAAATAGATACCTGACACCCATTTTGAAATATCAGTAATAATTCTTCTGCAACTTTATAAATAATCTATACCGAAGTCTATAACAATATTAAAAATGGCTGGCAAACAAGAAACAAACCATTTCATTGCATTAGCTGGTGCAGATATATACAACTGGGAAATGCTGCTGAAATTGAGCAGGGCTCTTTGTAAAAAATAAATAAATAAACAATCAAACAATATGCTATTCAAATAATGTTGTGGTGCATGTATAATTTACGTTAAACACTATTTCACAATTTGACTAAAATCATAACTTTGTAAAGAAATTCGACACATTGATGGTCGTATTTTGGTCATTGTGATGAATTAACTGCTTTTATTTGTATACAACAAACAACCATAGACTTTGATTCAGACTTCATTTTTTCAATAGATACCCTATTACAATACACGCTGCTTCAAGATGAGGCTATAGCACATAAAAAAGACCATTTACACAATAGTCCATACATGCATGCATCCATCCATCCATCGCGAATAACTAAAACATCTCCAGTGCAGGATCACAGGGAGCCTGCAGCCTATCCCTGGAAGCACGGGATATGGGCCAGAGGACACCCTGGAAGGGATGGCAGTTTGTTGTAGGGCAAGCACTCCCGCATCACATTTTATGGACAGTGATTTGTCTGACACAAAGCAAAATACTGCATGCGGATGCTTCAAACTGTGTATTTGAGAACAGCTTTACTTGGCACATGAAAGTAGATTTATAAAGGAATGCCCAGTAAACAGGGGGCATGTCTTTGCTGTGACCCCCAAACTGCATAGTAATATTTGTTATGCTTTGTTAAAAAAAACACACAATACATTTCACTTATTCAAACAATGTAAACACTTGTTTTTCTGTTTATTACTTTTTTTTTAGAAAAAGACATAACACATCAGAGATATTTCTAATGAAGCATTGCAAAAGGTCTTGCACAAATATTGGAGACATTCTTCCATTAAATGGCTTTGAGTTAACCTCCTGTAGAGTGTTTCAGATAGCTCCTCAGCACTGGGGCGAGATCCAGGCAATCAATGGAACGCATTTTGTTAGCCATCGGGAGATAGCTGCGAATAGCTAGGCGTGCCTGAGACATCAGCGTTTTGGGGCAGACTGTAAACAAACAGAAAAGAGAAGCCCTAGTCAAGATACTTATAGAAATATATAGAATCTGTCTTTGAAGAGCTATAGCCACCGCAGTTTTATTTATTTTATTAGTTTTTATTTTATTGGCTTGGCTGTTGTAACAATGAAGTACCAGATGACTGACTTACCTATAACCATATGCACTGACAAAATGCACATGCATCGCAAGGCTTGCAACAGAAGTTCAGTCCGTGACTGAATAAAACATCAGTACAATCTAAATACGATGTTCTTACCTCGTTCTTTAAGGAGCAGGACAACAGCTTCATTCTGCTTTGTAGTTTTCTCTATTATGAGAGTGGGCAGGTAGACGTTTGCGCCAAAGTTTATCAAGAGCTGAATGTACTCTATTCCACAGCCATATCTAAGACACATCTCCAGAACCGTCTTTGGTTGTTTTATCCTCGCGAGCATTTTCTCCTCCCTGCAGTTGTAATTTGGATCCGCGCCATGCAGAAGAAGCAGCTTAAAGCAGTCAAGGTGTCCATAAACAGCAGAAAGGTAGAGCGGGCCGCTGCATGCGGAGGCATTGGATGCCCATTCTGGTACTTTGGGCCTAACATTAACCTCTGCTCCATGTTGCAGAAGCTCTCTCAAAATGTCCACATCTCCTTCACGGGCAGCCATGAGTACTGGAGAGCAGTTGTTGTACACACTGCCATTGGGGTCTGCCCCGGCCTTCAGAAGAGCACTGACGCAGTCTATGTGTTTCCCACTGACAGCTGTAAATAGGGGGGTCTGGGCCTTCACGTCAAGACTGTCCACCTCAGCTCCATGTGAGAGAAGAACCTCCAGGCATCTCACATGGCCACGGGAAGCAGCGGTCTTCAGCGGGGTCCCCGGGATACCCCATCCACTCCGGCTATTGATGGACTTTCTGTACCTCTCCTGGGTGAGCAGCTCAGAGAGCAGCTTCTCGTCGTCGTTGGACACGGCTTGGTTCAGCTCTCGACATTCTCCGTTGTCTGTCTCCTCATCCTCTTTTGGGTGGAGCATAGAGAAAATCTTGGAAATGTCCATTAAACTCATGTTTGTTGGTTTCTGAAGCACCATTATTCAGAAGAACTTCTCAAGGCTCCATCTGGAATTATAGGTGGAAATAGCATCAAGCATAAACACAGATATTGTGAAGAGTTTATTCTGGCAATAAATCTTGTTATATTTTACCTGTAAACAAAATAAACAGTAAAAAAACAGAAAAGAAAAGAAAAAAGAAAAATGAAACAAAATAATCAGACATCAGACTGAAAGTACTTACCTTCACAGAAATGACTCATTGAAAACTCCAGAAACGTCCATTGTAACACTGAAGTTGGTATCCACTTAAATTTTCAGCACGGCATAAAAAATACTTTAAAAGAGATTTCTCTCTCCAGTGGGACATAAACATGTAAGCCTAGGAAAGTTTGGAACTGGCTTGAAATCGTACAGCCAGACAGCATGGTTTGGTCATCAGGAGACTAATTTTAGGTCACAAATGGATCCCCCCTTAACTTCCATTCTTGGAGAGCTGGGACAGGGAGAGTATATTTAGACTGCTGATAGGCATGTGTTACTGTCTTTGCATAAATAGGTGACATACTTATCAGAGAAAAAGTTTGACCCTTCGGTGTATATTCCCACCATAACACTAAAACTTGTATATTGTGTTTGTTTTCTGAAGCCTGTTTCACAAAGCAAGATTTTCTGCTTAGCCAGACTTGTAGGATTTTAAAGTAGTTTAGACTAAATGCAAGTGGACAAAGATAAAGTTATAAAGTTATAAAGTTATAAGTTATCCCACTAACCAATAAATCCTGCTTCATGTAACAGGCCTCTGATGTGTTTGATACACTGGGATTTTTCCCAGTGAATGATTTAAAAACATTAGGTAAATAAATAGCTCATAGAGTATGGGTTTGAGTGTCGTTTTGTTCCCAGTTATAGACTGGCCTCCCATCCAGAGTGTCCCCCTGTCTTCTGCCCTGCGCTGCCAGGGACAGGCTCCAAGCTTACTGTGACCCTGAAAAAGGCTAAGTGGTTGTGGAGGATGGATGAATAGGTGGATGTTTTTTTTTCCCCAGTATCCATATAAAAATTAGAATAATAAAAGCACAGTAGAATGCACTTACCAAAAGAGACATGTGACTCACACTTTACTGTTATCATGTCACGGCGCCCTGATTCCCGCTGTGTCGTTTTGTTAGGTTGAGCTGTCACTTTAATTGTGTCTGCAGCTGCCATGCTTGCAAGAATAGCAGATAGCACTCAGCTGCTTCTCTTCAGTACTACTTTGGGGCCTGGAGGTTCTCGTCTTTGACTATAGTCAATATAGTTTATATAATATAGTTTATTCCAAGCCTTAACTGAAACCCGAATACAGGATTTACACGAGGGGGCACTAAAGGAATCATAAGAACATGACATTTAGTTTCAGTACTAGCTCTTTAGCTGTGGTCACTGTTTAATAATAGTTACTGTGTTTTTAAACCCAGTCTAAGCACTGGTGCTAGATTATGCCTCCAGAGTTTCATTGGTCAATCAGTGGTTTTATTATGTGTCGGGTGATATTTTTAATTTCTGTGCAAACAAGAAAGTTATCTGTGAATTCATTATTGGTTTTATGCATATATTCCTTTTGTGGGTAATTAAACAAAAGTATGCTGAAGTTTTAATGGATACATGAAAGACAGCAGCCACAAGGTTTAATGCTTGACAAACAGCTGTTAAATTCATAAATAACAGGATGCTGTGTAGCACCCACTCTATTGTCCTTATAGACTCAATTATCTACATAATTTTCACTCTGTTTTATGCGGTGTTGGAGAACAGATTTATGTTTGATTTATCAACATTTACGTGTCCTCATTCGTTTCATGTGCCAAACTAAGTAGCTCACTCTCGAAATGTTGTTACCTCTTAAATTACTCAGCTGGAACCAGACTGGAGACTGTCCAGGCTTGTCTAATCACATTATGGATTGATTTAATTGGACCTTGTGGCAGCAAAGCTGCCTGATACAGAGAAATTTATCGTTATTCACTCACTGTCATGACATTTAGTTAATTCTTGTGTACCAGAATTACAGTTTTTAAAAAATTACCAAAGGCCTGTTTTAGAGCATATAGTAAATGCGATGTTATTTAAGACAGCATGCAAGTCTAGAGTAGCTGAAATTCAGCAGAAATCTACTGTAACTTCTCAGATGCTTTCACAGGCATAAACTAAATAAACAATGAAAAATATTTACATTATACGATACAATGCTGAATGCTAAGCCTACATAAATACGTAAGTATATTTAATCTACATGATTTTAACTTTAAAGACTTGCCCTGCTAAAGAGCTTGTCTGTTACAGTATTTTCAAAGAAACATCAAAAGAATTATATCCATAATAACATTACCCAAAAATACTGTATGCATGCATGCTTGGTGCATCTAAACTCGGGGTCCAAGGCATGTTGGTGTTGTGATGGCTAAATATCACACGTTTGCAGTTTAGAGGGGTGTGTATATACCTGTCAGCAGTCACAGCCGCCCACTGTTCCTCTTAATAAATAAGGACAATACTGCTGAGTTTATCACACTTTTCTCATAGTCACAATAGGTACCGTGCCGTTATAGCGCTGTCAGAAGCAATTGGTTTGATGTTAATTTGCAGTCAGGCAATCATGCACAAAACGTTAAAAATAGCACGTAGGCAGAACACAGTGGGAGAACCAAGCAATTATTGACCATTCAAAAAATCATTCACAAACATATTTCTTTTTTTCATTTATTTAACGTTCGTAACCTTATCCGTTGTTATTTTTGTCTGAGGTGGTCACATTACAGTATGTTGCTTGTACTTTGGTAAATCTAAATCTAGATCGAAGAGTTTATAAAGAAATATCCTCGTCATCCTGAATTCATTCCGAAGTTGCATGATGCCAGGGCTCAAGCTAAGGTTACAGGAGTAAGTTTATTAAGATGCGTCATGTTTATTGCGGTACTTGACTGAAACCTGATTGAAAAATATTTAATTCTAATCAAATTTAAAAGTGTATAGCATTTTGCATATGTGATATTATGGGTTAGTAATGTGAAATAATGTTGTGGGTATGGTGAATGGGAAGAGAGGGGTGGGTCAACTTGGTACGGGGGATGGGCAGGGTGCTGGAGCCTTATCAGCTGGTGCTTGTTAGTACACAACAAGATGAAGGGAATGATATTAGGGGAGGCCATTCTTAAAGGATGCCAAGGATTGTCAGAACCACAGGTGTTTTGGGAATGTAGAATTATCTTACCTGTTAATCTCTTTCACTGCCCTTTGTATTGGATTGACTACAATTCGTTGCATTTACAAAACAGCACCATTTTGATCGTTAACTATCTGTTCTACTAGAGTAGAGAATCATCTACTGTATGACTGTTCTCACCTTGAAAGGTCATATATCTTGGAGATGGTTGTCATGCATGCTCCGTTCTTCTCTTTGATCTCGGTGACCTCCAAACTTAATATACAGGGGAACGCTTTACATTCACTGCACTTTCATAATGCCGTTATAATGAATTCATAGAACATTCAGTGCACTTTCATAATGCATCCATAGAACATTCATAAGCAGCATGTAAGTGCACCATAACACCCTAACATACCCTAACAGCTTTAAAATACATTAATAACAGACATTATATGATTATACAATGATGTTTATTACTATTAGCATATACTGTTTGTGATTAATGTATATTAAAACTGTTAAGGTACGTTGGGATATTAAGGAATACTTACAAGCTGTTGATGAATGTTCTATAAATGCATAATGAAGGTGCACTGAATGTTCTATGAATGCAATATAAAAGCATTACAAAGGTGCAGTTAATGTAAAATGGTACCATATACAGAAATACAGATAATTTCCCCTAAAGCAGGGACAAGTCATTTATAAGTTATGTGCATTAATAATTATTATCCAGACTGGGAAAGGTGTCATATAATGTATGCATTGAAGGCAGCACTGAGGGTGGGCTCCCAACGTTGTGTGTGCAACATCACCCTCTGGTGAGAAAAATGTGTTTCTCTAGTCGGACCTACTCCTTACATAAACCATTTGGTGGCACTCTTTGCCAGTAATTGCTCTTGGTCAGAAGGGAAAAGGAAGTTGTAAATACAGACTGTGTTCTTGTAGCTTGTTAGCATTCTTCTTAGTTTATTTGAGAAAATGCATCCCAACAGCAAAGCACAACACAAACACATATAGTATACATATTAGTATATTACACATACTAATTTAATCCTCTTTTTAAATGAAAAAAAAAATCTTTTTTGAAATGTTGTTTTTGTTTGTTCTGTTATAATGGGTTTATGGATGTGTATATGTCTGATAGAATATTTTTATTTTGGAAAATATTACCATTAGCACTGTCATGAAAAATGCCATGTGACTGAAATTCATTTGATAAACATGCCAATTTGTGGATAGTCAATATTCTGATTTAGCTGGATCCTTTTTTAATGAATGTAATTTCAAGATAACTAATATTACTAATACTAATATAGGCACATACACTTTGATTTGCTATAGAACTTATATCCCAAGTGGCCAGCATCCCACAACTGGCGTGCTGCACCACTGCTGCTCTGTCTTTGGGGCATTTCAATGTGTGTCTTGGGTACTGTACTTTCCCCTGTTTTTTGGTTAGTAGAACACACCATTGTCTCCAGAACTGCTTCAAAGGTAGATGAGTTGTTCCTAAAAGCCATTCTGCGCAACTCTGTTGTACTGAGCTGTGGACTTCCTGTTTGCTTTAATGAGCCTTCTCCTCTGACCATTTCCCTTAACCAGGTATTTTTGGTCTCAACTACCCTTGACTACTTTCTGTTTGTTCATCACACCATCCTTTGCAAACTCTAAAAGTCCAGTGCATGAAAATCCCAGCAAAGTCACCGTCTCTGAGATGCTGGAAAACCTGGCACCAACAATCACACCACGATCAAAATTGCTTAGGTCAGGTGACATAGCCATATGAGTGTGGAATATGTTACGTTACCATTTTTCTCAGTTGCTTTGGTACATTTCTCACAACAGACTTATCATTTGTATAACAGCGAGTGCATTTCTCAAATGGCAAAACATCATGGATGACCGGCAAAAGCAGGTAACCTCTTCAAAATCTTTAGTCCATGATTCAAAAGTAAGTATTTGCATAACTGAATATGTCTGTGCCATCAAAATGCCAAATCCATGAATCATCGTCCAAGGACATGGCAGCCAAAATGTAAAGTCATGTTATCAATATAAAATTGGCACAATTTTTCAACATTTTCGGATGCACACAACATCTGAATGAAAAGGGCAGGATGCATAAAAATAAAAAAAAAACACTGATTGGGAGTAACACTGAGATTCATACATGTTCTCATCCACATCACAACGGGTATCTTCCTTTGCAATGCAGCGTGGAAAGAACCTCCTAGAATGTCTTATCCAGCCTCTGCAGGCATCTGCTGTTATATCCCCACACACAGCTTCCATGGCAGCAAGCAGTGTCATTTGTGTATGAGGGTTACAGTCATATACCTTTCACCTCCAAGCCGAGAAGAACTCCTCAGTTGGGCTGAGGAATGGGGAATATGGTGGTAGGAATTCCATCAGCATCCTCACCAATAATGTTCCACCTGAGAGCTATTTAAAGTGGTGCAGGAATCATCAGTATTGTGAATACATACCAAAAAAGTTTTGTAGAAACCTATAAAATACACTTGACAGCCAAGGATATCTTGTTCAACACTTTTGGCTGCAATGACTGACACAATGAAAAAATGACAAGTTCATCTGGAGTGTAAGACTATGCAAAAGATGCATATGCAAAATGTGTGTGTGTGTTATATAAATATATATAATTAATATATATATAATTAATAGAATGACATTCAAGACCAATACCAATGTATAACTTTATAAAAAGCCCCGCATTTATGAATTAGGTACACTTTCTTAAGCAGAACACATTCTGTTATTTTCCTGATGCCTGTATCTAGCTGTCTTTTAGCTAAGTGAAGCTTTCACTGATATATACATTTATTTAATGAAATGTTTATCAACACAGGAACATATGTTTCATGCATGTTTACTTACATATTCAGGATATACAGTTAGGCATGTGACATGGGACACAGGAATTTAACTTTTTTTAATGTAAATTCCAAGAGTAAATAGCAATCAAAAAACAAAACATTGTAACACAGTAAATTACAATTTAAGAACCGGCTATGTATCGACTGTCTACCCATGTGGTATTTTGAAGGAGTAAACTGTTTATGGAAATTAAAAAATGATATATACTGAAAATAATTTTTTACATGGTTAACCAATTAGGTGACATAGGTGGTTGAGTAAGGTGCCATCTTCTGAGGCAGGGTGCCCCTGGCAGCTATCTCCACCCCCTGGTCCCCTGGCAAACTTCATTGGCAACTATGTACCATCCGTTTTATCATATGGTGAGTAAATGACTAAATTGTTTATGGAAATTAATAAATCATATACTTTTATGATTTAAAGGGGTCATCGTCATTAAAGCTTCAGCACCACGGCCTTATGAGCCAAACATTCAAATCCCAGTGACCCACCGCTGGGGGCAGATACTTTTTTTTTTACATTTTTATTTATTTAGTACATGCTTTTATCCAGAGTGACATTCAGTTAAGAAGGCTGGGTTAGGCAGTCCCTGGGGCAATAGAGAGTTAAGGGCCAGATGCGTGCCACCCCTCTGGTCCAGCACCTGCCCCTCAAATAGTGTCTGCAAGGCACAGTTAAGTGTCTTGCTCGGGGGACCCGAGGACAAAATCACTTTGTGGCCCCTGGGATTTGAGCCACGGACTTTCCAATCACGAGCACAGCTGCCCAGTCTGCTCAGCTACATACCCTCCCCCGTTGTTTACTCTGTTCATAGCACAATCATGAGTCATTTACTCCAGTATGCTACCACATTTATACAGCTCAACCACCATTCACCACATGGCCGTTCTGTAGACACTAACTGCACCTAGCTATAGCATTTGCAAAATTGACATATCTATCACTGAAACTTAGAAATGAAAATGAAATGATCATTCCATAATATCCCTGTTGCAGGAAAGATCCACATTAATAACTGTGTGCCTAAGGTGTATATATTTCTAAAATATTACAATTGTCATGTTAATGATCTTTTACCTTTTCAAATAAGATTTTAGCCAGGTTTGGATCATGCCAATAGACTTTTGGAAGCATGCAAAATGAGGAATTATTTAATGACTAATCATAACTAATAGCATTAGAATTTACCAATCAAATAAATCCTATTTAAAGTATATTCATGTTAATGACAAACCATTTCACGGGGGTCGAAAGAAAATAGCAACGGCAACTCAGGTGACAAGTCAGCTCAGGACAGATTCATGGCAACTACAGTGATTGCAGGTTTGAGTTACATTCTGCATGTCCAAGAATGCCAATTTTTGAGTGGCAATGGAGGGTCTTGTCTTTGAACAGGAGTCTTACTTGGAACCTGGCTAATCATTTAAATGACAGATTAGGTGCCAAATCCAAGCCGGCACCCGTCCACCAACTGTCACAAAAATATTTCAGTTGTATATATCCACTGGCCATGTTATGCAGTTGTATTATGAAAAGTGCATAAATGAAAAGTGAAATATATTTATCACGATTTGTATTGCATTTGTATTTTGTGTCTTTAGTTGTTTTAAGGTGATCATTTTATCTGAATAAAGAAGAAAATAAGAACAATCTTCCGAAATAAACAGGCATATAGAAAGCCTACCATACAGAAGTATATAAGAAAAATGCAAACATTCCACTCAGAAATAGATGATTCTTGGCAAAAGCATGCAAGTGAAGCATGAAATGCTATGAAAAGCATGAAAATACAAGAGCCTGTAAAATTGTATTATCACCTGAAAAATGTTATAATTGTTCAGCACACACACACACACACACATATATATCTATATATATAGATATGCATTCTGTATAGAGACATATGCACACTTAATTTTAGAGTTTTACAACTCAGATTGCAGTTTAGGTCAGGCAGACTGGCATGCTTTCTGTTCAGGATTATTTGGAATAGAGAAAAGAAATGCATCAATATACAAGAACAAGGAAGATCAAATGGGAGAAAAAGTTACACCCCCATGCTATATTTAAATCTTTAAACAAAGCACTTCTAAATATATCCCAAAAGTATAGCCAAAGGTAATGCACGTATTGTGCAAATTCCATTGAGTTTGTGTATATTTTTAGCAGTCCATTGTGTTTTTCAGCATGGCTAACGTGAACCTGTGAAAGGTGGTCAAATTTATTTAACAATTATATTCCAGCTTGCCTCCATATAAATGTCATCAATAATTGTGCCCAGCTGGTTTATCTTTGAAAAACTGTATACTATCTAATATAAGCAGCTGGACTGAAACACATGAAGATTTTGAAGCAAAATGACCACAGATTGCTTTGGCTTTTTAATGACAGGTTTTTAAAAATCTTGTTTGTACAGTCCCTTTATTGTGTTTCTAGGTTTCATAACTTGTGTGTCCAGCATATTTGTCTTGTGATTTGAATTGCCTTTCCCGACACATATCTAATGCCCTATGGATGCTGATGACATGTAGTAGCCAATTTATGTTATTTTCTTTTGATAATGATTTAGTATAATCAATAATAAAAATAAAAGTTTTGGCTTCCAAAAGAAAATCATATAAAAAAATCATAATGTGTCAGATTTATTATTTCTGCCTTGAATACTGGCACTGAAAAATGGAATTCCTCTTGAAATATAATCACCCAAAGATCTTATTTCACCAGCGTGGTAATGAAACTGCACTAAAAGAAATAGCCTGAAGCTTAGAGTTACAAATGAAATGCGAATTGTGAGTAGCTTTGCTCAAAGAGAGCAATCTATCTTGTGTCAAACATTTCTGAATAAGTTTACAACTAAAAATAAACTCTTTCACTGCTCCCAACTGCCAGTGGAGTAAATAGTCATCCTTGACAGTGTCTATCTTTCACAGGGAAGATTGTACCCTTCAGGAAGATAAGAAGTTTGTTTTTCTAAAATTGGTTAGTGTCCAAATGTTGTGCTATTCCACCTTGGAGAGGGTATTTTCACATCCATCAAGAATATCTGTGTTTCATTTTCTTTTGTCAGATGCCTACACTCTAAATCAAGGCTCCCAAGTTTGCATAGTTTCTGCATTTTATATTCAGTATTCTATATAATATCACTATTCTACCAGGGTTTCTCAACCTGGTCTTCGAGGACCCCCAGACAGTCCACGTTTTTGCTCCCTCCGAGCTCCCTGCCAGACAGTCCCTGTTTTTGCTTCCTTCCAGTTCCAAGGACTGGGTTAGGAAATACTGTCCTATACCATCCAGTGTCAACAAGAACCATAAATATTCCTTCATCATTTGGAGATGAGATGATTCAGAAGTTCAGAAACTTCCCGAACATATAATCAGGCAAATGCAAGATTTGCTGTATCCCTGTTCAAAGTTCCTGATCTTTTAATGCAAACATTAGGGAAACAGCAGCATTACTATGAGCAATGAGTAACATTCTGAAGTACGAAAAAGAATTATTGATGTCATGCATAATAACTACATAACATATTAACTTTTCCACAAACATCAATAAAAGTGAAATGAAAAATCTTGTTGATGTCCAGCACATTCATTCGAAGCACAGTGTTGTGGTGGCAAGAGAATTTGTTCTGTGGCTTACATGCTTTGTTCTGCTTCAGCAGAGCCCACATTTAGGGAATCCCGTCTGTGTCCCAGTAGCTTATAGTCGCATTCTTTCCCAGGGGGGAATGTAATTGCTGGAGTGCTTGATGGACATCCCTCCCAGAATCCCCTGGGAGATTCCTCATGGGTGCAGTGATCTCCATGTGCAGAGGCTGGGGGGCAGGGCTGGCACACAACAAGAAGTTGTTAAATGATGTATTAATGTCAAATAGTAAGCCCTTTAGTATGTAAAACAATTAGCAGTTGTGTCAGTATAATCCAGACCACAGAATCAATGGCCTAGGTATGTATATGATAGCTGCTGAAGTTCATTAATTAATTTGTTTGTTTGCCTGTTTATTACTTTTCCATGTTTTTCTTTTCTAGGAGACACATGCACACATTCCACATAAAAAAGAGATATCCTTTGGTGTGTGTCATGTGAGGGCTGTGTTAAACAGTGCACTGACAAAAACTTTGGCAAGAATCCACACAATAAAAGGCTAAAAGATGTTACATAATCGCCACAAATCAGAGGATAAAGAGCATTTCTCAAACACCGCAAAAAAGGTTTCGGGCTGTTGCACTGACGTCACTGCGAAAAGGCATCTAATACTGTTAAATACATACTGTAAATAGGCATCAAAGGCTGTGCTTTACAGGGTTTAAACTTGAGGCAGGCATTATCTGATATAAAAATAATAAGGTTTTGTGTCCAGAAAAGAATGCACGTCATCAAAATGACGACCGGCCAATCGCCAATGTTATTCAGATTCTGGGTAAGGCATTTTTTTACTTGAAACTGATGACAAGGTTGATTAAATGTTGTAAAAATCTTAATCTTCCTATTTATCTCCGAAAGTGGAAGTTGTCCGCAATATGACTATGGATGTATTCCTCCACTGATGCTGTTTATTGCAGCATATTTGCCTGTTTTTACCGATACTGCTCATTATACGAGTCCCAGGCTCCATAGCTCTTGTGGCCAGCCGAATACATACAAAAAGCAATTTGTCTTCAGCGTGGCCCTACATTAAAAATTCCTGTCTTTTGTTTTCCTTAGGGTTCATTGCCGCTTTTAGAAGATCTGTAGTATTACTAGATACAACTGTCACCCCGAACTACAGCCCCGGAAATAATTAAGAGAGCACGGCACAATTTTTTATTTCACTCATTTCTCAATTTATGATTATGCATCTGTGTAAAATATATGTTTCTTTTTGCAAACTGCAGCCTGGTTCTTCTCTGTTTCTCTTTAATGAAGGGCATCTTCCTTGCTTTATGTGACTTCAGTCCTGTTTCTAGGAGCCTAATACTAACTGTCCTAGCTGTGCATGTCACACCACTTAATGTTTCCCATTCCTTATCAAAATCATGTCATCCTCCGATTCATGAGACACTGCTGACTGTCATCTCTGGCATTAGAAAGCCGCTTCCGCCCTCTACCTGGCTGGTTTCTTCTCATTCCCAGTGTGTCCTGCTTCACATTGTTCTTGTGTAGGCTACTGCTGTCTTAGAAACGTTGAACCTGGAAGCAACCTGCCGCTCAGTGTAGCCTTCTGCCAGCAGAGCCAGGATTAAATCAGGATTTAAAAATGCAGATTTTTTTTTTATTGTACTGTGGTCTCTTAATTTTTTCCGGAGCTGTATGTACAATGTCAGGACAATACCAAAGACCCAAGCCCACCAACAGCCCAAAATGAACAATGCATAAAAACAAAAATACTGCTTTATAACACTAGTCCAACTAGTTAAAACCAAATATTTAGTCCAAAGTGGAAGGTCCTTTCCATCTGATTATCCCATAACTCCTATAAGCCCCAGTGGAGATGAATAATAGAAGAGGCATTGGGGTGGACCATTGCTCATTGAGGCAAATGAGCTTAGAGTCATTCCCAACACAAAGAGCTTATGGCCAAGAGCAAAGTCAGATAATTCAATGTTACTCTTGGCCACTGGGCTCCTGTGGTCACAGACAGTATGGAATGTATCGAAAGGCACAAAATGATAATTAAAATGAATATAAGAGACACAGAAATGCACACTCAGCCGTATATCAAACTATATATACACATACAAAAATGTTCAGCACTGCCGTATAATACATTCGGTTTACTCTTTAGAGCCCGTCACACTGAAACAGTGAGTACATGCATTTGGCAGTTGCATGAAATTAATTACCTATTGGATGTTGCTTGGAGACTACACCACCCCTCACTGCAGAACATGGACTTGAGAAACACAGAGAGCTGCGTTTGTGCCCTGAGGACTATGCTAAGAATGCTAATGGTATATTAGAATGACAGGAATGTCAATGTAACTCCTGCTAACTTTATCACCTAATGCTGAAAGGAAGCTACCTGGTTTTATTCTACATTCAGCCAAGGTGAGCAGACACATTATACACCGTCACATTATACACCGTGTGTGTGTGTACATATATATATACTGCAATGTAATTCCCTCTTGTTTGAATTACAAGCTTATAACCAGATAGATTTTCATTTTACGTTCAAAGGCTACGACAGTAGTGTGTGCTGGCGTTATATATTAAAGAAGCCTTCATAAAATCCACTTCTATTGTTTAACATAAACTCAATCACCAAATAATAGAGAACTGCAGTTCATCATCGACAAACTGGTTTTAGCTAAATATCAATGCTGACATTTTAAGAATTTGGACTACCTTGTGGGTTATGCTTGTGTGCAGTTCAATGTTTTATACTGGTATTAAAACTAAGACAACAAATAAATCTAGCCATTGGTTTGCTGTAAAAATACTTACTCAATCGTCATATTTATTATTGCTAATACTATTATTAATGTAGTTTGTGTTATTTTTTATAATTGCCAGGCCCTTTCCTGTGCTTTTTTCTTGAAATATATTTTATAGCGTAGCTAGTGTTCTTGTCGCACCAATACCAAAAAAATAAAGCAGTGAAATAGGTTGTTGTGCAGGAAGTTCCGGAAGAAGCCAATTGTTCTTCCAAATAAAAAGGCTATGATGTCATTCAAAGACTAAGCACAATTTTTAGTTTTCTCTTCAAATATGCGCTAGTAAAAATGCATTCTTTAAAAAAATATGCGTGAAATACAGCAATATTCATTAAGATTGCGCTGGTGCCACACAAGTGAAACCGGCAGACAAATTTTATCTGATTTACGATACATTGCTTAGGTTCTAAAAATACTTTGGCATTTTTTTTCCAAAAACAAATTAAAATGCATCATAGATCACAGGATCAAAGCGCTAAACTGAGAAATGAATACCGATTTAAGGCAGCATTGGCCAGCATTCCCCAAAGTCTGCACGCCGTTTGTACAGAAAACCAGGATGTGTGTGTGTGACAGTGCGGGCAAAGACAGGAAGAGCTGTAATCCTGCACAGGAAATGGGCTGAATGACTGAAAAACTGAGGAAAAACAACTGAAAAGAAGGGAACTTCTCTTTTTTTCCCACCAAAAGGCTCTATAAGAGGAACAATGCAAGGATCAGGAGCTGTAGCAGAACCAGAGGCTCGTGTGCCGAGGAAGGGGAGCTGTGGAGGCCTACAAGGTCCTCAGCAGAAGAAGAAGATCAAGTAAGGTCTGATGAAGGAGATAAAAAGACATACGTACTGTATGAAGGATTTGGTAACCTAGAGGCGTCCCATCCAGGGTGTTCCTCTGTCTTGTGTTCTGTTCTCTTGGGTATAGGCCCCTAACCCTCTACAGGAAAAATGACTGGAAGATGGGTTAATGGATTTACCTTGTGAATCCTCGACAGTCACATACTGTATAAGCATATTGCTCACCCACCATTGTCCAGAATCCACCCCAGGTTCACTGCTATAGGCTGTTACTGAATGCAAAGTGATACACAGTTCTCCCGTAAAGAAAGCTGGAAATGGCATAGTAATTCAGTTTAACAACAAAGCACAAACCTGATCTTATTTAAAGATTAGAATGTAATGTGTCTTCCAAGGAGCATGTGTTGGAGTGACTCAACATATGAAACTTACAAACAGTTAATATTTTCTTTTTCTGGGAAATGAAAGATACTTATTTTACAACCAGAAAATATGTCTTTCATGTTAAGGATTGTAATTTTATTATGGAACTGCCACTCATGACGAAAGAGTTAACAAAATAACACTGCTAACACTGTAACATTGTTCACTTCCCCCTTTAAAATTCTGGTTACTTATTTACCAGCTTAATGTTATTGTTCTTGACTGTATTTTTTAACGATAAAAGCTGGAGAACATGAGGGAGAATTCAGGGGAAAGACGTGTAGACAGGCAGATATTTACATACAGCTCAGTGCTCTTCCTGTCTTTGTCAAGCTGAGAGCATCTTTTGTTTAACCCGTCGATGCAAGGTCCAGTCTTTCCTGTGCAAAAGGAGGAAAATGTGATGCATTATGTGATCACAATAGCTCAGAAACAGGACACAAAGGAAATGATTAAATTTAGGCCCACCACATCTCGACGTTCACAAGTCCTCGCTCAAAGCCTGTTTAGATTTCAGGATTCCTGCCGTTTTCCTATTTTGACTGCCCAGTGGATGGCTTTTTCACTTCAAACACATGTGAGTCAGATAACGCACGGGCCGCTCCGGCCCATGATGCAATTAGACCCCTAATTTCGCTTGGCCCTGAGGAAGGAAGTCTCCAGACAATCAGATATTAAGAAAAAAAAAAGCTATGTATTTATTTTTTATTATGTTTTGTGATGTTCAATAAATTATTTAGAGCTTCACGGAAATCTGATGTCTGATACAGTATCATTCAAAAGTTAAAAAATGTGTGTGTCGATATATATATATATACACACACACACACACAAACATATATTTCTATATATACACACACACACACACACACAAACACACATGCATGCCCACACACAGACGTATGCACCTACCACCAGTGTGTGTGTGTGTGTGAAGAAAAACACATGTCACAATCTCTTGCTTAGACTCCTGACATGTTTGTACAGCGTCTTTCTTACGCATAATTATTACTTCAGACTCTTTGCGCGCCAGTCCAGGCTTTATTTACATTTTCGGCAATTTTCAGAGATTCGCGCAGCGCTCAGGAAAGCAAATGCGGTTTCCAATTATAAATAGGCTATTTAACGTTGAAAGTTTGTGCTGCTTTACTCGCACCAGATAGGAATAGGATATTGCGCTCCCGGGTGCGTGTCCACACCTCTCCCAGTGCTTCTCCAGTTGGACTGGAATCCAGCGGAGTAAATTTAAAGTGCGACCGGGGGTCAAAAAGAGAAGCACAAGCTCTCAATTTCGCATCTCCCTGGTGAGTGAGTGTGTGTGTGTACGTGTGTGTGTGTGTGTGTCTTTTGCATATCTGGAAATCAGCGCTGCTCAGCCAAACAGCACAAGGATCTGGCTGTTTCACGGTATTGCTGAAGTACTTTGCTAGGATTTAGTTTAGCATCTGCGGTGCGCCGGTGAGTTTTGAAGTCATCGCCTCCAGTTCGAGTCGCTCTTCTGTAGCTTATGGACCGGATTCCACGCGCGAACTAAATAAATTAAGTTGTCAGTAGATCTTGCTTGGCATTCAAGAAGGATTAAAATGATACCTTTCTACTTATTGGAAACAACATTAAAGATTTCCGTGTTATCGGCATTGGGATGACACATGGGCAAGAATGGATTCGTTATATTCCCATTCGTCGTAATTTTATGCTACATTTTTGTGGAAAAGTTTCTTTCAGACATATAAAGCAACTCAGGTGAGTCATATCACTATACTTTATATACGTTTTAAAGGTCGTGATTTAACTTTTAAACCGAACTATTAAATGGCATTTAAAGGGGTATAACATAATGTGTACAACATGCAATTTAATTTCCCATTTACACTCAGACTTCGCAAAACTTAATCATATTCTAAATCATGCCGATTATTTCGCGGTCCTTTCTTGGTTAACGATAGAAACATGCCAATATTTGTGGCATATCACGTGCTGGTTAATTCACTGGTACATGTGGTTTGTCCTTAGGTCAACATGTCATCTGTTAAGAAGGTGACTTTTTACCTTGGTAGGAGGTGCCTGTCTTTAGGCTCATTCCAAACTAACCCTAGAAGTAAGCGACCACAAACCCTGAGCAGAACTACAGTTATAAGCGGTACCGTCAGCGCTTTTGCTGTGATTCTTGTTTCTTTTTAAATTTCTTTTGATTCCGCGGCAATAGGAATCCGTTTAGTGGTTTCTGGAAGAATATCGCTGTTCATATCCTGTTCCCATTATGTGCTCCTCCACCCTTTCTGGCGCAGTCATTGTGAACAGTCCCCGCAGCTTATGTTAAAGAAGAAAAGACTTAACTCACGCCAAAGTCCAGTTGCGCTGATGTATTATTGTAACTTGAATATCGTGCACCTTGATAGGAAATAAAGATATTTCGTGGGTGATCAGGATAGATGATGCGTGTACCAATAAAAACGATGAAATAGCATTGAATAATTAAGTAGCATTAGTTTGAACAGAAAAATTTTAAAGAAAGTATAGCCTGAGACCTCGTTGTTGATTTGAATTATTGTAACAGATACTAATTGATTGTTGTAACAGACAGTAATCGTTAATTAACCTTATTTTGGGGCATATGGTTCTTTTTTGTGCCCCTTTGTGTATGTATTATGTTTAGACAGGGTGTTTTTCTGGTATAAGGGTATCAAATGTCACAGAAGGATTTATAATCCTTTCTGGAAAGGTTGCAGGTCTCTTCCCGAAGGAAGGTTTTCTGTGAACCCAACAAGTTCATGCATGTATGTATGTGCAAATTCCAAAGGTTACAGAAGTCAGAGGGAATATATAATAATAATGGGAGAGAGAGAGAGAGAGAGAGAGAGAGAGAAAGAGAGAGAGAGCAGCAAACTTGCTACCTTTACGAAATTTTTGGAATACTTTGTACTGTCTGCTCAATTGCTCAAAGCCATTAAAACACAAGCCACTGTGTTATGGAGGGAAGCCTAAATGCTATCCCTTAGCATGATGCTCCTGCCTGAAACTATACTGCTGTAGGGGTAGATGCCAGTTTCATTGATACTAACCTTTAGAATACAACTGTTAGTGCAACACATCTTTCAGTTAACTAAGTCTAATTAACACTACTTGTATTTTCACGCAGTTTAGTCATGAATATAAAAATGCTCTTCAGCATGCAAAAATGAACATTTCTGTTGGATATTTAGATGTTTGCTTGTATTACAACACTGGCTATATAACAGAATAGTGGTTTAACTGCAGTTACAGACATAGAGACATAGTATAATTATATTACTAAGAAGTTGCTATATATTATTTATTTATTAAATGTTTATTATTATGCATTTTGCATAAGTCTTTAATGGTCCCAAGACTATCCTCAGCTGCCACGAGACCAAACATAAATGCCAGTATTCGTGGGACATTAAGGTCAAATTAAACACATCTCATTTCACATCAATGCCATTAAGTAGCTCAAGGAAATATATTTGAACTTTAGTTAAAAATATTTTGACGAAGACAGAACTGAACAATTTACCTTGTCCTAGTTTAGAATTAATGTAAATTTTTTTTATTATTATTATTTTCCAGTTACTTTCCCGAGATGTATGTATATGGTATTTTACAAGATGAAAAGGCATTCACTTCTCACATGGCTATTAATACACTGTTCCATAGAAGCTTCTGGTTTGTCACTATATTTATAGTAGAGAAAGAATAGCTGGAAGTTCATTTGATGTGTAGAGATACACAAAGCTAAACAGAAACAGTAGAATGACCCAATACATTTCTGTCAGTATGTACTGCTGTAATTCTATAGACTATTCTCTGGACTCTACAATATATACAGCAATATCTGTCGCAATAAATGCTGTCATCACTTAGCAAGTAAACAATGGCCTCAGAATTTTAAACCCAAAATTCCAGATTTCTTTGCCAGTTTTAGGAAGTGTCTCCAACTGTCACGCAATTCTTTACAAAAGTACTTATAAAGTCCTCATGCAATTTATACGTGTAAACATCCTCACTTCTACCAAAGCTGTCCAAAAAGTCATGTGGAGAAGTCTTTTTCGAAGAATACTATAATACAATATACTATGCTGCATTCATTAAAATGAATGAATGTCTCCCTTTTTTTTTAGTTGAAAAACCTTGTGAATTTGGGTGAAGGGCACACAGACAAGTAGCCTGTCACCTGTTGAAGTTCCACTTAACATCCTTGAAAAAGGTCTCCAGCTGCTTAAAGGCTACTTGACTTGACAATATACTGTTTCATTTGGTCTTGAACCAACTTTGTCACCACGCCATAAGAGATAACAATGAACAGAAATGACCACGAGCAGTAAGCTGGCATGCGATGCAAATATGTTAGGCTTGTCATTGGTCATCAGCTTGAAAAATTTGAATGTGGTAAGCACTGTACATTCTACCCTATTTGAGTGGAATGCGTCATTTTATAACTGGTTAGGGCCGCAGAGTGGCTTGGCGGCTAGCACTGTTTCTTCACACCTCCAGAGTTTCAAATCCAGTCTGTGCTCTGTGTGTGTGGAGTTACCATGTTGGGGTTTCTTTCTAGTCTGCTTTCCTCTCCAAGTCCAGTAATGTATTCTTAAGCTCTTTGGCATCACTAAATTGAGTTGGCATGCACTCTGTGACAGAGTGGCATCCCATCCAGGGTTTGCCTTACTTTAAGCTCCAGGCCTGCTATCACACTGCTCAGGATGGAAGATGGATCGGTAACTTGTTGTTTAGATACTACTGGCATAAGGACATCAAATTAGAAGCTGTGTAGGAGAAGAGAGTTGCTACTTTTAAACGTTTCCAAATGAGCGAATGCCTGAATAGTTTCCCCAGCATGAGGCACATTTCGTGGACACTTAAAGCTCCACCAGACCACCTGTCATCACAAATATTAAAAATATTTTTGCATACATGCCTTAAGATAAGGTTGAGATACCAGAGAAACACACGAAAGTCCACAAGACTTTAATATATTTTTGTCACTTGGTCATTGGAACTGTTTGGAAAGCATTTTACAAGCAAGTGACAACATAAAAGTTTCTGTTGTATTTAGCTGAAACAACCTGCTTAGGTTTGGTTTATGAATTAAGGAACGATAAAAGTTGAATTGTCTGAGTATGGCTAACAGGATGCAAAAAGGTTGTGTCATATGGATTAATAAGGGGTGTATGGGTTCCAGTTACAGCTGTTACGTTGTACATTAAGGAAATGGACTTACAACAGAGTTCATTATCTTGTTGTATTCCTCTATCCAATTATATGTTCTATTTTTGAGAAGTATTGTGATATAACTTGCATACCCTGTAATCTAAGCTAATTGATATACAGTAGTAATATGAGTGCACTCTTCTACTGTGCTCGCCACCAGTTCATACTCATGTCAGAAGGAAGTTCCTTTGGATCTGTTTGATCTGCAGACTTATGTTATGTTCCCTGAGGTTTTGTGTCCTCCATAGAGTGTGGTATTATTCTCTCCATGGACTAAGATTCCATTTTGGCTGTAGACTGAGGTTTGGTTCCCTCTGTAGACTGAGGTTCTGTTCCTTCTGTTGACAGGTTCTTTTTCCCTCTGCAGACTGAGTTTCTGCTCTCTCTGTAGACTGAGGTTCTGTTCCTTCTGTAGACTGAGGTTCCATTTTCTTCTCTAGACTTAGATTCCATTCCCTCTGTAGACTGAGGTTCTTTTCCCTCTGTTGACTGAGGTTCAGTTCCTTGTGCAGACTGAGGTTTTACTCTTTCTGCTGCGTGATGTTCTGTTCCCACTGTACACTGAGTTTCAGTTCTCTCTGTTGACCAAAGTTTTCTCTCCTGTCACTCAAAACCCCATGAAAGGTCCACTCAAACACACACCAATCGGAAGGTTAATAAAAGCAGTTGATATTCTATTTTACATTTGCAGAAAATCTAAACCATCCTTCTACGAACTGTGGCTTTTAAAACAATGACTATTATTATGTGCAGTGAAGTGAATGTCGTCCCATATTAAACATACAGATGGCAGAATTCAGATAGCTTGGATAGCCTCAATTCTTAAAGCCATGGAACGCACTTACTACTAAGTGTGAACAGAGCAAAATTTAATACACCTGGAGTTAGCACTTAAATGAATTAGTACATGTAAATTGTAATATTCTTGAGTGTTTGGAGAGTTCATAAAGTTCAAATGAATAAAGACATGATATAGGCCTAATGTAAGCCAAAAAGAAATCAGTAAATTTTGTAATTAGGGAGGCCTCCAAACAAACTACAGTACAAAGACATTTCCAGGATGTAATTTTTTGCACACATATGATAATAGGGTAGCTGTTACTGTACTCAACTAGCACAGGTAAGATTGATGAACAGGTTTAAGATGGAGAAGGATCTCCACTGTCGAATCCTTGAACAAGGTACCTTTTAAGACAAAGCCTTAAACCAAAAAAGTATTTTTGGATAAATACATAGAATGTACTGGTCGATCATGGAATATCACAGGATGGAACAAAAAGAGATGACACTTAAAGCTTTTCTATATAGGCGCCCACACAGACATTTAGTTTAAGTGCTAATTCGGCATAATATAGTGGGTCGGGCTGTTGTTTTGCCTCCCAGTTAGGCGTTGCGATGGATACAATCAGATAAGAGCACTAAATATAGTGACTGGTGTGGCACTTAGTCGTGTAGTGGGTAATTCTAGTATGTAAATGCTAGCTCTCTGGAGGAGATGAACTTGCCTTATAATTGGTGACTGACTTAGCCACCCAAAACACAAGAGGAAGTGTAACTAATCTTGCACCGGTGCAGACTCAGAAAGGGATTAACAAATGCATATAATCCATGTGTCTTCCGTACTGCTGGACAGGATGTTGGAACACACTCACAGATACCCTAAGGCAGTGGTCTTCAGTGGTTTTTACAGTCAGAAAATAATCTGGGGAACTACCAAGTTGTGGGGTGTCGTGGGGTGGGGGTGGATTTTGTGGAGTGGTGGGGGGGAGGGGGCTTCTGAAGGTGATGGTCTGCTGGTTGTGATCAATTGGCTGGTGACCACTGCACTAAGGGCAACTATGTGATGTCAGTTTGCCTAACGACATGTCATGTGACTGTAGGAGGAAAAGAGAGTCTGCAGCAGCAAACTGCACGGACACATACTCCATGTGCAAGTGATTCGAACCCGCAGCAGATGCTGCAGTGCAGACCATTGGACTGCCACTCTACACCGCAGCCCTGTCAGGGATATAATGTATTATTTAATTCTCATTTATAGATGATATTATGAGCAAAACGGAGATAATTTTTCCACCATTATGTAAATGGAAAAATTAGCCCATGATTTCAACATACTCAGGGTTAATTAGCATTTACCTTTTTATCCAACAGACAGGGGCCTTAGCCGAATCCGTAATGACTATCCAGTCTAAAATCTTTGCTTCCTAATACGACACAATGAAAACGCTGAGAAACTTACTATCACGTTGTGCTTTCTTGTTATTCAGTCATCACTTTCTGGAATATACAAGGGAGAAAGCAAATGTGGGCAATTTCCTCTAAGTTTATGCAAATTAACACCTGCGTTTTCCGCACGATATTTCAGGAATTTTATTCATTATAAACAAAGTGTTAATTGCACCCACTACAAACAGTATGTGTGTCGTTTTCTGCTTCTTTGGACCTTACAGTATTGCTGTGTGTGTGTGTGTGTGTGTGTGTGAAAGTGTGCCGCTTAGGTTATGTGTCCTGCCTGTCACTTTGACTCCATGAAGGCCCTGTTCCTCACAGGCTCGCAGCTGGTGTCATTTGGCAGTTCTTTGTTTGGATTACAATGGCAGGCACCTTCCTTTTCTCTAGTCCGCAGTGTGCCCCGGCTTTTCCATTTACTCGATTTGTATACCAACACGCGCTGGGCTGAGATGACTGTGCTCCCTGACTTCAGGATCTCCCGGCTGGCAGAGATGGAAGGCGCGATTTTGTTTGGCAGGGAATGCAAGCGAGTGGGTCTTAACGGATCATCACCGCACTCGCTTCCCTCGCGCGGTTTTCCCCTGGCTGGCCGCGGTTTGACGGATTAAGGCTGACAGTCTCGCAGCACAGGAACACGCCACCGTGCATGGCTTCCTGGCCTGTCTCTCGCATCCAGGGGAAGATGACAGTTGTTTTGGATTCCTGTGCCGTTACCATTCTGACCTGCCAAAGCTGTGGTTGGTTGTCCAGGGAAACGTATCTCTGGATGCTAGGTGGGGGGCCTCCGTGTTTCACATGAACGTGTCCTAAAACAGATGGAACTTCTTTCGGGAGCGTGGATTAAAACTCACAAAGATATTAAGAGGTTTTACTGCGAATAAGCAATTATTATCACAACGAGGCAAAGTGATATAAACAGACAGAGTGAGAGAGCTGATTCCCATATAAATATTATAAGAACTATCATTTTTTATTTTACTTCATTATTCCTGACTCCGTTATGGGCAGGTGTTTGTGTAAAATTCGTTGGTAGTGTGAATGTTGTTTCCAAGCGAAGTTTAGCTCCATTTAAACTGAACTGAAAACAAACTGAAACACTGATTACACACAGACACATCAATATATCAGGCTTAATTTCCTGATTTAATCATTGGCCTTTACCCCCTCAACACACTATGCAGATGATGTTTACCTCACAAACAGGATCTTGTTTATGTGGAAGTCTTTTTGATTTAGGTGTACACATTGGGGTTAACATATGGGTGGAAGAATTAAATAGCTATTGATGAATTTTTACAGGAAAAAGTAAAAACAGTGTTTCAGTGCTCAACTGTTACTTAGGTTACTAAGCCCGATTGTTGCTTTAAAAGTCTGACAGAAGACATTCTAGTGTCTTCTGATTAGGGCTAATTACTTCTCACTTTGTTGTTTATCTGTAGTAGCCGAGAAGCATGTTGCATGTGATGGGTTTATATCCACCAATATGTAAAATTAATTCAAAGCTGGGGTAAGATGATGTTGACAGTATGAAACAGTGCATGTTTATCTGACTCCCAGAGCACAGAGTGGACTATGAACCAGCAGGGCATCCAAGATAGCACAAATACATTTATCAGAAGCATTTGAAAACAGGAGGAATGCAATTTAGGATGGCAGATGCTTCGGGAGTTCAAGTGTCATCCGCTGCGCCTTATTTATGGCTGCTACGAGTGCTTAGCCGAAGCCCATATCCTGACTAGTGCATTCACGAGTAGGACTTCCCCTTGCCTGACGTCAAGGTAATCCCTGCCACAAATTGCACATTCTTCTTGAATTATTTATCCCTTCCTTTGCAGGATGTATTCCCACCGGCAGGACAAAGCCTGTGTTTTTGTCCCCCGGTCTGGCCATTGTATTCTTTTGAAAATGCATGTGTGCAGGTCAGATTGGCAAAGAATGGGGGATAGTCGCTTATTAAAATTGGATGATTGGTTGAAGGTTAATGGGGCATGTAAGAGAAATCGAGACATATGAATTTGATTACAGGGGACATGTCTTGTTCATACAGACAAGCCAATCTTCCATTGTATGCTGGATATTAGATTTAAGAGATCTTAGATATAGAAGTAATATTTTGGATATATTCTCTTTTTTAGTTTTAAATTACACATTTAGTAATAATTTTAATATTTCAATAGCAACTTTTGAGGTTTATCATGGACCACTTGCCTGATGGACATATTTAATTGTAGGACAGGATGTCCATGTCCACTGCCATTTACCTAAGGCTTCCTGGGACAGGATCCAGGCTCACTTCAACCATTCACTCGATAAGTGGATAAAAAGGATGGACGGATACATAGATCTATGCAAATGAATCAATGAAAGAATGAATAAACAGAACATTCTTAACAGTGAGAAATAACAAAACAGTGACAAATATATTTTCAAGAAAATAAGGCAATAAAAATCAATAAAAAATATGACGCCTGCTTATAATTAATTCTTTAGGTTCAATCTCTCATTTAACTTAATTGTTGCGCATTATCCAGATTTAATTTAAAGGCCACCGAAATCTCCTCACTGTTCACAATTCAGTTTTTGAATATGTAATTAAATTCATTTTTGTTATATCTGCTCACATCGTGTGCAAAGTGATAATTGGAAACAGCTCGCAAGACCTAGCTGGACTGAGAGGGTCGCAAGTAAAGGGCAAATTCTTCAGATGGGTTAATATAAGAATTTCCGTGTCTTGGTAACTGAGGTTACCCTGTGAGAAGCATCCGGGCTCTTTGTGGCCGTGACACTTGTTCTCTCAGCCTGGACCGTGAAGTGGCCTACATTCAGAAAGAATGTTCTCACCCACGACAGTTTGCACTGGTGCCAGTATTCTACAGAGTATATTTAGAAAGATCTTGTCATCTAATTGAGATGAGGGGGGTCACTGACAATCAATCAGGATTGTAGGCTGACATATATTTCCGTGTGTATTGAGCCAGACACACACCAGTAACTCTGTCTGTGGCCTGGCCAAAGTTAAAATTAAGGTAATTATTCTTTAAAATCAAAGCAGACAACCAGACATTAAACATATAAAGTATGACTGAGTGTTTGTTTTTAACTATTCAATAATACCAGATTCATAGCTAAAAGGTGGCTTGACTTCCTGTAGTGTGGGCCATCATACTTTAATTATAACATTTATTTCTGGAAATAAGTCTCTGCATCAGGGGTAGGGATGGGTATCGTTAAGATTTTAACGGTACTACTGCTCTTTCCGGTGCTGCTTATTGGTCTGGTACTTTAACGATATTGTTATCGGTACATTTTGAAGAAAAACTCAAATTTATGTAACAGATTTGCATTATTATTTAACAAATTTACATTAAATGCGAAATGCAAAATACATTTTCCGAAAAATATGCAGCAATGTTTTAAACAAATACAGATTTTCTGATAATGAAAATGTAAAACAAACCTAATAAATTATTTAAATGCATAAGCCTTCAATGCCTTTACACGCAAAACATCTGTTGCACTTTTGACAACGAGCACGGTCCTCATTGATTCCAGTGTAGTGCCACCACGCTTCTGATCGCTTACTTCTCTCCGCCATCACTAGTTGCGACTGCCAGATCTGCGCATGCGCATGTTTTACGGTACCGCAGATCTGTATAGCAGTGCATTAAGATCTCGGCCCAATTTGTGAACGCAAGAACAAACTTTTCATGCAATACCGTCGACACAGTAAGCTGACAAAAATTCCTCTCGCACAAGAGTTACAATATTACTAAGGTCATTATAATAAAATTAAAACGTACACAGTCGTTTTTGTTAGTTTTAATTCTTTCTAACGACTTCTCAGTTCGTGTGCATTTATTTAAGTGTTTTACAATATCACATAATATGCCGCGTATCTGCCTGGCAGGCAGGCTGTACTTCTCATATATTTCAGTGTCTACTAACAGATGTTAAATGTCGTGTGATTGTGTACGTCTGCTTTTATATCTTACAATGCATTAACATTTAAATTTTCGCGCATACTCTCGCCGATCAGGCCGGGTCCAGCGGATGTAAGTATTCAAAGCAAGAACTCTGCGCATGCGCACGCAGATCGGGCAGCGCGAGGGCGTGCGTGTCAGCGTTTCCTCATGCGTCGCGCACGCGAGAGAATGCTCTAGAGTAAAGTTTTAATCAGTAAGGGAGCTGGTCAGATAAAGTGGGAAGTACTACGTTTATGCAGAAACAAAAAAAAAAATCTGATTTATTAATTTCTCTGGTACCGAAAGCAATACCGTTAACGTCACGGCTTATTGATACTCCGGGGTCCATTTAGTACCGGGTTTCAGTACCCATTCCTATTCAGGGGACAGACGTCCCAAATGTCACCTTTTGTATTGATATGAGGTGTAATAACAGGATTGATTCAGTATGAAATATCTTTCTTAGGAAAAATCAAACAGTGCTTAAAAAAATCAATAACATTTGTAATAAAAACTACTGTCTTGTGAGAAGTGTTTTTGTGTGCATGTGTGTGTTATGGTTGTGTGTAAATCTGATGTGATAGGGCAAATTCTGTACTTCAAGTATAACAGCTCTTTAAAGCAAGCACGTTGTTAGTTTCTGTGGAGTATATTTTTACATAATCTGGTGAAATTTTTCTAATTAGTGCTAGAAATTCTATTTTAACTTTCCATCAGTCCCTTATTGTCAAGGCAAGAACATTAATTTATTGCAGTAGCCTTGTTCGTATTAGTGTCTTTGGTCGTGTATTAACATGCTTTTATATTGAGTGCTTGAAGAATAGCATTTAGTGTGCAAACGCATATGTTTGACTCCCCTTTGAAATAACCGCAAAGCTATTTTGCCACACCCTTAAAGCGCTGATCTAAACAATGATTAAAAGTCTGTTTAAAGTGTCCACGCTCTGAAAACTGGCTTCTCTCCAGTATGAGTCACATTGTAAAATGGGTATATATTTGGGGTGGGCGGTACACCGGCCGGTGCTATAGTCATTAGCTATGTAATTGTAATATGGATTTCACTATACCGTTAACACCGCGAGAAGTCAGCCGCCTAATTATACCACAGCCTATTTATAAAAAAGTAATATGCTAATATTACTTATAAGTATATATTACCTTGCAAAGTATATAAAACGGGTTCATCTGCTTTTTGTGAATTTTCTATTACACACTCTGACACAGTGTCGTAATAGCAAATTAACAAATTAAAAATAACCAGATTTTGTGTAATTACGCACATCAAACAAAAATAACTCAGACAATCACAGATGCAATGGCGGAACCAATCGAGGCGTGGACAGGAGAGGAGACTCCTGAGGCATCTCTGTTATTTGGAACTGGTTCGATTTTAAATAATCCGACACGGAGCAAACTCCGTGTATTAATAGTATTATTACTATTATATTATATATATTATATATTATATTATATAGTATTATTAGTATTTACTAAACAGTATTATAAAATGACATATGAAATATAAAAGGGGCAGGACATGCTTCTTCCAAAACTCACCATGATGTAATACTGTCACCATCCAAAAAGTGAAAAATACCCTGATAATTTTAGGTCATATCACCCACCCATAGTATATACTCTATGGATTTTCAGCACTAAAAAGTTCTTAACTTGCTTTTATGTTATCTCTTGTATGTGCAATTAACCCCCCCCCCCCTTTTATCTATTGTCTGTACCAGTTTCAAATTAAATAGTTTCACACTATGTGATCTGTAACAAATAAGAGCATACAAATATTTCTGTGGCATCCTTCATAATTAAATCCTTTGCATAGAATAATGCAGCTATTTCCAGAGAGCTCTCATACTGTGGCCTGGGTGAGCGCGTCAGCAGGTATTCCAATGGAGATGTTATTGCTTGATCTCCATTCATACTACACATTATATTGACAACCATAATAACCAAACCCTTGTGGGGGGTTGTGGATTCCTCTTCTTATTTTTCCTGAACAATTGAAAATACCCCCCTTTCGAGGTTCTGGGAGCCCGTTTTCACCGATGATCACGCAAAGGGTCCCGAGGAGCACCCGGTTGCCCCCTGCCCACGTTTGAGCACCTGACCCTCGAAAAGTCTCTGCACAGTACTGATACATTGTATGTTTTGACCACTGGGCTAGCTTGAGTGCAATTTCAAATCGAACACGAAACGTTTGTTCATATGTTGTTCGTACCAGTTCACGTTTTAGTATTCTCATTTATTCTTTTCACTGAACTTTTTGATATTCTGTTTTTGCTAGAAAAGTTTTTGAAAATTGCAATGTAATCTGTTACTGGGTTACCACAGGTTTTTAAGCCTTGAAAATGTATTATATTGCCAAGGTGTCCAAGTAGATTTAGTTTATCAAGGAAGTTCAGTTTAATTGTGAGAGATGATGTAGACTGGACAGGTTTATGAACGGTAAATATATAACATTAAAGTACATATATGCTGAATTTGATAAATATGTGCTCTGAAGTTATTGCCCCTTTTTGTCATTGCAGGGAACCTGGCATATGAAGGATATGGAAGTCCGTCAATTTGTTCATTGATTTTCAAGTATGAGAGGATGGATGATCTGAGCAAGTCTACCTCCAAGCACAAAGACCCGAATGGGTTTGTGAACAAAGTTTTCAATGCGTTTCCTGAGGTAGGGAATGAGACAGGCATAATGTCCCTCCCTGAGCCGGAGGCGTGTGAATCCCCAAGTCCGTTCCCATACTCGGGGAGGGAAAAGGGCGCTTTTAGCAGGAAGCCGCGGAACACTGGGATCTGGAAAATCCTCGCCAGGCGTAAAACCCCCGCGGGGGGTGAACGCCGACCCCATTCGATGATCCTTCTCGGAGAGTCATCTGTACCAAAGCTGTCATTTGTAGACAAAGTGAAGTCTTTCAAGATGCTAAAGTCCCCTTCCGTCTTCAAGGGCAAAACAGTCAAGCTCCACGGTGGAAAACTTGGCAGTACAGCTAGAGATGAGCAAGAGGACGGTAGCAGGGATGACTTTCCCCATCTGCAGAGGGCACTCTTTAGGAACAAGGGCAAGAGGCACTCATATGCTGGGCACACTAAAGACTTTGACTGTTCTTTTGAGGAAATAGACTTCTCGATCCCGTCGGAAAACAAACAACCACTGTTTAAAGATGCCACGGGTAGTCAGAACGGTTGCAAACCGCTCGATGTTGTGTCATACCCAAAAAGAACACATCCCAACTTCTCAAACTGTAATAACTCCTCGCTTCATGATGAGCATTACCTAAAAGACTGCCCAAAGACACCGCAAAGTGGAAGGAAGTCTAAAGGAGTAGATGTCTGGAGCTACCTTAGAAAGATCTCCTTCATGGGGAAAGGGACTTCCAGCTTGTCCGAAAAGAGTTTTGACTCTGAGTTTCAAACTTTAGACAAAACAATTGATTCAGATTGTGCTTCGGCCGACTTTGAATGTATCAAAGAATTAAACCCTACATCTAAATCAACGGTTAATGAAAGTAAAGGTGCTCATTTTGGAGGATTTTTTCGATTTTTTAGCAGTGTTGCTGAAACAGCCAGAAAGTGGAAAACCTCTTCCAGATCTTTCTCTCCGCCGGAGGAAGAGGGTTCACCTTTGGGATCCCCGTGCACTGAGAGGTCACAAGTCTTTATTCATAACATGTCAATAAATTTGCGGAATGAGGAGATCGATGCACCATCCATCCCAATGTCTGTGTTGTCCTCTGACTCAGGTTTGAGTGAGGGCATCTCACCCAACAATCTGACTGAGAAAGGGTCTCCTCAGGTGGTCCTCAAGTCCTGGAGAGCCTGTCTGGATTCCACCAGTCGTGATGGGCACTTGTCCAACAGCTTGGCTGAAGTGGAAATGCCTCTCGGGTCACCAAGCAAGTCAATGACCTCCTTAGAAATTCCCTGCAAGCATGGTGACCCGGACAGCCTCATTTGTCTTGAGGCTGGAACACCGTCAGATAGCAGCCCGCCTGGGGAAGAGGACCAGTCAGGAAATGATATGGATTCCACGGATATCTTGGTCTCCTCTGATGAGAAAGAGACTCGCGACAGTCAAAGGAATGTAGGAAATCAAGAAACTCGCTGCAGAACAGAGCCTGTACCAGATGGCCCAGGGAAGGCACTCAAGGTAAGGTGCTGGATTAACATGCTTAAAGTGGAAATTCAATGGCAAATGGAAAATGAAATGTGTATTGAGCTGAACTGAAGACAATCTTGAATTATAACAATGTGAGTAAAACTAGTAAAGATTGAAAAACTGTTGATTTATGGGTTTTTTGAATATAGAAATAACCTGGTGAAGTCATGATTTCCAATTTTTGACAGTGTTCATAACAATAGCAAATGATTTGTATCTACAGTACAAACTAACACTAGCATACCATGCTCCTATTTATTAACAGGAAGTATTAGTACCATTATGTTTTTATACGTCATTCATCCATTCTAGTACTAGTTATGCTTGTTTATCATTCATCATTTATCAGCCTCATCTGTGCACATTTACATCCAAGTGCATGCTTCATCTTTTTAGCAATAAAACATCATCATAAGCAATTAATTTTTTTAATGTGATAACCTGCCAACAATCAAGGGATTAACTCGATATATATTTGAGTTTTGTGTCCTTTTGTGCCATCTACTGGACAGTGCACAACAGAGCAGGAATGACAATTAACAGCTCAGACGCATTATGGACCTATGTTGCGCCACATACTGTCCAAATGTCATAGAAACTATTAACCAGAACCTTCTGGGCCCATGTGGGCTGCCTGCATTCAGGTCAATTGGACCAATAGGCGAGGGGAAGCCTGCCATCCGCACGCAGTATTACATATATGGAGATGCTTTGCTGTGGTGTTTATCAACTTTTGTTGGTCTGAGTATTCATTCCTGTTCTTGCCAACGACTTACATTCTGATTAAGGCAAGATGGCAAATTTAAACTTTCTAGGACTGAATTTCAGCCTTGATGCATCAAAGATAATACAAGCGCAAAAGAGTTTTTGTCCTGCTTTAATTTTAGAAGGTTGGGTTGCCACCAAGTGATGAAGCATGATAGACTGTAATACGTCAGTAATTCACAAACACAGTTGTTTTATTCAAATAGCTACATTTATGCCAGTTGTGGTAAGAGGGAAGATAATGGTATCTCTTGCTTCGATATTGGCTCAAAACCAGGATCTGCCAGGCAGTTGTGGTTTAGACCAGGATGTTCCAGCAGCGCTCAACCGTAGCGCGGTGGCGATCACCTCTCAGAAGCGGAGGAGGCACCGACCGGCCTCACTCTATCCCACTATGCTGGGTCGGCAATCTGCAATCCCAGAGGAGGGCGAAGAAATGGCGGCATGGAGGTGCCAGGCAAACGCTGCCGGGCGGCCCGATTTGCCGCCGAAGTGGCCGCTCATGCGCAAGAGGCCCCGCTCCGTAATCGACGCCACCGCTGTGGCCAGGGCCGAGCCCCCGCACCCCTTCCGAGTAAGCTGTGCCCCCCCCCCCCCCACCCCGCTTTGGTGTGTTTCATTCGGAAACCTACTTCCTGTCCGTTCTGTCTCCTCTTACCACCTACGGCAACGGAGAAACGACCAGACTCACGACTCAGACCCGTCCAGGTGTTCCCATTTACGGTCCGGTTAACGGAAAAAAACGCTTCTTAGGCATGGTCCGCGTAAGATGCAGGTTTTTGTTGCCCGTGCGGTTTCTGAAAGGATTTAACAAGATCCCAGGGGTGTTATATCCCCGTCTGATCTCAGAATAGGCGTACATAAATATGAGACAATCAGCTGCACGGCCATCCCTATCCCACCCGGAGTGCTCTCGTCTGTGAACGTTGTTCACTGCGGAAGCTTGCTTTTCTGTTAATCTGTATTCCAGGATCATCAGCTCAGCACTTTTTGTAATCGGCTGAAGGTGTGACATCCAAAAATCGCTAATTCATCCGTTAAATGGCCCATCCATGGCTCATTGCCTGTACTAGTTTCCACAGAAAGCAATAGTGTTGTTACCTTGGATTTTTAACATCTGGTTCCCAAATACAAGTAAATATGATGGGTTTTTTGTATTTTATTTACCTTTGCATGCTGTATAAAACAGCACGTGCTTTCCTAGTCTGGCTAACATGTAACATTGTATCCATTAGCTATGAGATTATCATCATCACAAGTACAGACCTACTAACCCCTTATGCAATTAAATGATTTCTCTATTGATATGTATATTCCGAATATCTTCATCAAAATGTAACAGGGGCTTAACAGAAACTAAATTGCAAACTATAATTGTAAATATAGCATTTGATATTGTCCCCAAGTTGTATTAATACTGGAGCAATTAAAACTGGAGCAATCAACCCTCGCTTGCCAATGCACCAATGGGGATGACTGCAAGAAAATGAAAGGAAAAGACCAGTTATGCCTACTCACCACCCACACGGTTTCAAAAATAGCATTGCCTGGTAATGAATCAACAACATGTACATGCCTCACTGTAATGGAGCGACAGGCAGGGAGCTGCGGATTGAACGCGGGAACATCACGCGCTGTGAAATTGTGCATTTCACACTCAGCTCGGATTCCGGCTTCCTCTGTTTCAGCCTACCCTCCTCGAAATTACCCCCCTGCCCCCCCCCCCCCCAAAAAGAAAAAAAAAAAAACTTTGCATACTTTAACAAAACCAGCCGGGGGACGAGGCTGGTTTGTGTTGCCGGATGTATTCCTGCCTGAATATACTCTTGGCTCCAGATTTTCATGTTGGAATGGCACATTATGTAAGATCAGAGAGAAAGCCCTGGGATCAAACAGGATCAAATCTTGTGGGATTTTACCCACATTTACCAAATATTAAAAATATAAATATATGTACAGACAGTGTCTGACATAAAAATCCTCTAGCCTTTTATGGTCCTTTGGGCTCAGTCTCCTTAAATATGGACAATGAATGAATGAATATTTTAACTGCTGGTCTGAACTATTTTGAGATACCGGAATAATTCATAAGGTATTTTGAGACAATACCATCATTAATATAGCTACTTCTATAACCGGAGTATTGTATTCACATCCTATTTCTGGATTTCTCTCATGTATTAATGTTTCCTGACACATCTAACATCAGTCACGGTTTAAAATAAAATTCTCTTTCTCATCCTGCATGACAGCACCCATCGTAATCCCAAATAGTGCACGTGAGGTTTTTACGGTGTGTACTTTCTTTTGGCTAGGGCCATTTCACAGTTTTGCTCTATAAATTTTAGCCTCTATCCCGCCCCCCGTGCCTCTCCCCACGGGACCCTCCATTCAAAATGGACCTCCAGAGGTGCCGCTCGCTCCCCTTGTCCCAGAGCACGCCGACAGGGCTGGAGCAGGCAGGCTGGACGCATGAGACGCTGCAGCCAGGTACGGCTCCAGGTAGGTGCGTCGCAAAGCTGCAACGTGCTGCAGTTTCGTTTTTAGATATAGCTTTAGCTATAGAAAGTGCATAAGCATCATTTGTTACTCCACGATTAAAACAATCCAGGACACTTCTTGGTTAAAAACAAAGATTTCTGGCTACTCTTCTTAGGTATCATTTCACAAATGGGCATGGTCCTTGAATAGGACAAAGCAGTTGGTTGCTAGGCAACTGGAACCTGTTCTCATTGGAGCTAGCTAATGTGGGCCAAAGCCATGGCGACTAGCTATTTGTGAATACTGCAATGCTACTGGATGGCTAACAGCTATGCTATTTATTTTCATTTATTTGTTTTTTTTTTCTTCTACCTGCACAAGAATGAGATTATTAAAATTTTGCCTGGCTCTGGGTCACTGGGGATGTTTAAAAGAATATTCTTTTTTTTTCTCTGTTGCTGGTGATGCGTGCATGTCCCTCTGTGTCTTGCTCCCTTCCAATCTGTCCCCTAGCAGGGCTTTAGCAAGCTCTCGGGTTTATCCTCGCTCACAGACATCATTTTCCCCACCTATAAACCAGTGGATTGGCAGCTCCTGCTGCTTCACAGATGCTTAGTCAGCAAGATGCCACCCGTGTTTGTGATTATTTGCTAAATTTTATTATGAGCACATCAGTGTTAGCTGTGGTGTGGCTGTATCATATGCAGGCTGGCATGCTGGATTGACCAATCAGAGGGCTGGAGGTATTTATTCTTTTCTAAGGCCTGGCTGACACATTGTGCCTCGCTGAGTTGGTAGTGATAATGTGACAGTGTCAGAATGCAGTGCAGTGAGGTGGCTCAGTGGGTAGCACTGTTGCTTCACACTTCCAGGGTTGGGGAATTGAATCTGAACTCAGTTCTATGTGCTTGTGGAGTTTGCATGTTCTCCCCATGTTGTGTGGGTCTCCTCTGGGTACTCTAGTTCCCTCCTGCAGTCAAAATCCCTGACATTAGGTGAACTGAAATCTCTGAATTGCATGTGGTGCATGAGTGTTTGTATATATAGGCTGATATCTCTTTGAGGCAGTCTTGTTCCCTGTGCTGCTTGGGATAATCTCTAGACTCCCCGTGACCTGGACATGCTAACCGTTATTAATGCATTACCTACACATATAGCTCGATGGTTCAGGGATAGTGTGAAGAACTTACTGTATTTTTAGTGATAGGAATGTTCTGTGCTCTATCTCTTGTGTGCATACCCACATCCAGGTCTGCAACCATGGCTCGGTATATTTAGCAATGTAAACACCTGCCATCACTAATTAAGTTCTACATCCAGGAATTCTTGGAGCTGCCTGCTTGAAATTTACACCCCCCGCCCCAACCTACTCCACATTTTCATGAATGCAAAAATTATGGGTGGTGCTGCGTGTGGTCTGTAATTACTCTCTGGGGATCTGAAGTCTTCTGCTCTACAAACCAGTCTGGGTTTATCAGATTAAGAGCACACATGTGAGTTATTAGATCTAATGAAAGGGGACAGGTCCTCCGGACACACAATGGGGTGATGCTGGGAGAGGTGGGTGACTATGGGCTGGCCATCAATGTGTGATATCTGAAGCCATACATCTTACAGGGGAGAGCACGCTATTGTCGGAGCAACAGCCAAATGGAGGACACATGGGGACCACTCGCAGAAGGCTGCTTAGGATGGGGTCGGAGCAGCTTCATATCAACAACGTGAGTCCTTGAGCTTTCTATCTTGGCTGACTTGTCAGTCATCACCTCCGCATCCATGGCGGCTGTTTGCAGCTCTTCCTGATTAAACGTTCATGACTAGGTTAGCTGATCTCCTTGCCCTAGATCTCCTTGCCCTTAGTGTTCATAAAGTGGCTGGTGGAATGACAGGTTTGTAGAAAAACACAGATTTGTACAAAGCCCCTAAGGGGACAGGTTTGGAAAATATTATTTT
Organism: Petrocephalus schoutedeni; assembly: GCA_026780765.1. NCBI lineage: Eukaryota > Metazoa > Chordata > Actinopteri > Osteoglossiformes > Mormyridae > Petrocephalus > Petrocephalus schoutedeni. The sequence goes on along the minus strand of JAODKL010000002.1, from coordinate 752,933 downwards.
TTAACAGTTTGCGTTCCCTCCCAATTGTTTTTGTTTTCCCTTGCAAAACTTTTGTGTTCCCACATTGCAAGGGAATGCAAAAATAGTTGTGAGTGAACACAAAAACAACTCCACTCTATTCCCATAGTCCAAGTTATGCATTTCTCCCTGTAGTGAGTGTAAGTGTGTGCCCTGCGATGGACTGCCATAGCCAAATGGGTTTCCCTAGCTTTGTGCCCGTTGTTTCCGTGAATGCTTTTTAGATTCACTACATGGGATGAAGTTATGTAAAATGCATGGGCTCCTTACTATTTCCAGTATTCAAACAGAGTAAAGAGTAAAATGTCATTTTAGTTTTGTGATATACACTAGAGTTCCATACTGAAATCTATTCAGTTGTTAAAATATTATGTTAATATTATTTATGCAAATCCCTAAATTGTATGTGTGTGCATGTGTGTGTGTATAAGTTTTCAAAAGAAATATTAATTTTGTTTTCATTTGGATTTGCTAAAAAACTAATATGATGACAGAGTCACTTCTTAAATACGCATAATTTTATACATGCAGGATTATAGTGATTATATCTTTGCAAATGTTTAACAGCTTCTTTCCCCTGTATATGAAAAGAAAAAATCCACATAATATTAGCAAGTAATCCTATTTTCAGTTCTGCCTGTTTTCCAATGTCTGCAGGCTAATTGCTGGCTCTCGGAAGAGTTTATAAATATCCGTGTTCCCTTTCGAGTGGGGAGATGTTCCCCGTTTTATCTCGGTTTTTTATAATTTATCAAAGGTTTCCACATCGCTGGGTATATTTTCCTCTAAAGCCCTGTCCTAAAATAACAGCAGGTGAGGCTTTATTGCGAGTGTGTGGCAAGTTGCATCACTCCACTTCGGTGATGCTGTTCCGGCTCTCGGTGCTCAGTGAAATGGCGGCCTCTGGCACTGCTATCTGTAGTTTTATATCTTGCCTGATTTAACTGTGGAACCGGCATGATGACAATAGATGATCAGTGTCACCCAGGCACCCAGGTCCCCAACTGGTTTACAGTGGTCTTGACAGCTCCTCATGCTTCTTGACATTAGCATTTCAAGCCAATTTATGCAGGGGTGTGCAACAGGTGGACAGGAGGTTTTGCCCTCCCTCTCCCCCATTGGCTACTGGCCACCAGGGAATCCCCCAAGACCTCTGACACAGTTCGAACACTGGTGCCCACCCAGCATGGAAAACGGTTCATGTAGAGGGATGAGTGGTAATCGAATCTAATCTCAGAAACTGTGCACTTATAAAGAGTTATATAAAGCTTACTGTCAAAAATAAGTGATACGAAGTGTATAAAACGTAGTTAATCCCCAGATGAAAAAATGTTTTTAAAAAGCAATATTCCTGCAAATTAGATCTGTTGACATTTATATTTATTGGACAATAATCTCTGTCTTGGAACAGCCCTCTGTGGCACTGTTGTGTTTCGTTACTTAGGCATGATCTGATAGCGTGCCTTGTTGGGGATTAAACTCCTGACATGTACACTTTACTGGCATAGGCACTAATTTAAAAGCCTAGCATCTAGTGCAGCACGTGCTGAAATGTAACCACTGCCTTTGTGGGGAGGGGGGATTTATCTGTTTATTCCTGTCCTTGTGAAGCCCCCGGCTGCATGGATTCCTCGCCCAGTTCCTCTCCCTGATTGCATCAGTTTGCCTTGTCCTATTTTAGTCACGTTATTTTCTCTGGGGAGCACACCATTCTGACAAAACTTTAGCTTCTTTTTGGCCGGAGACGGGCGGTGGGATATTGCGTGTTCATCGCTTCAGATGGAGGTCGCACGAACGCGAGTGGCCAGACGTTTATTCCTGGAAACATTACGATGTGTAATTATATTGCATGAGCTGTTTATTGTGTTATAGCTGAGGTGGAATCAAATCAGAAATAATGAGGTGTGATGGAAAGCCTGAGTCTGCTGAAATTATGTGCTGTTTCTTATATAACTTGCTTCAAAATAACATGCTATATTGAGCTTAATGATATTCCTAGGAATGCCATTGTTGTTTGTTTTTTCATCTATTTCTAAATTGACAAGAGCGGCTTGTATGTTGAATCCTCATGTTGTTTACACGCAGTGGCCGCCTCTGTGCAGGTGAGCAGATTAATGCCTACAATTTAAGTTGGCACCATGGAGTACCAGAGGACACATTTATTTTTTAATGGAATTCAAGTTTCAAATTCAGTTCCAAACATTTAGTAACATGAACATTTTTAAGTAGGTTTTATTAAATTGTGACAGAAAGTCTACCTCTTTCTTGCAAAGTAAAATTTACATCCATGTTATGTCACGCAGGTCATAGTATGAAGGCAATTTAAACTTTACTTAGTACTCACAAGGTGTAGCATTGAATTATCCTCTTAATTTGCTCGGTAGTAGCTTTAATCCAAAAGACAGCCACAGTTTACCCTTTACGGCCTTTTCTTCACACAGTTGGATGCTTGCACAAGCAATTTCAGTAAAATACTTTGTTTCCAATACAACAACTTGGAACTGAGCCTGTAATCCCTTTATAATGCACCCTTATGGCACGGTGTGAATTTCGGAATACTTCGCATATGGTCAGGCCTTGAGTGGAGATTCAGATTATATTCCTCTCATTCTATATCGTTTGATTTGTGTTTCCTTGCTGTTATATAATAACATTCAAGTACATTCAGCAGTAATGGAATTCGTTTGTAAACTCTTTCTAATGACTGTACACGACTACACTGCCAAATCCAGATTATTGTCAGCTCAATACATACATCCACTATGATATAAATTCAGTTATGATGCATATTAAGCTTTGTGTTTTTTTTTACAGGGCTACCTTGTCCATATAATGGTCTTTAGAGTAAAAATTAAATTCAGTATGTGTTTCCAGTCACAGAAATGAAAGTGACTTTATTTTGAGATGTTCCCAGTCATTGTATGTACCCTTACAATGCCCTGTTAACGAGGGTGGAAATGAAGAAAGCCTTCATACAATATTTAGTCACTGCCTATGGGTGTTTATGGAGACCGCTGTGATTAGAGAAGCCTTCACTGGCGTAGGGTTGTTTGTGATGTATCTGTCGGTGTTCTCCCTGAGATTGCTTGTTTGGGCGGCTGGCCATGATACCCAGATGTTCCAGCTTCTGCATGGGATGGAATGTGAAGCAATTAGATGGTACCAAGGTCAGGAGGGCACCACTCGGATAAGAAAGAGATTCCTGTGGGAGGTGTCAGACAGCTGAAAGTGGGAGGAGTTAGTTTGCATGGGCAAATAAAGCATATATACCTCAAGTATTGTGGCTCAATATTACCGTTGTCAAAGATCTATGAGTCAATGACAAAATATCCAAAAAATGGTACGGTTCCACAGTGGCAATCCTAAACTTGATAGTAATATGGATTATGTTGCCTAATATTTTAATAAACAGAAAGCGCAATTTATTTTGTTTAGCAGGCCTTATATTTTATCAGGACCTCCAAAGTTGTGGATTCGAATCTGACATAAATTCAGTTCCATGGGTGCAGCATTTACAGGTTTCCCCGTGTCTCCATGGGATTCCCTTGTGTACTCTGGCTCCTAAGCTCCTCCCACTGTCCAGGTCATGTGAATCGTTGACTCTAAATTACCTGGTGATAGACTGAAATCGACAGCGGTAAGCCGACTTGGAAATGGGTGAGTGCTGCATTACCGTGTGCGCATAGTAAACGGCCAGAGAGCTGAGTGTGCTTAGCAAGTGCCTGGAATGTGAGATGGGCTATTTTTCTTCCAATTCGAGGTCCTGTAAGGGAGTATTTAATTTTAACTCTCAAGATCACTTCATGGCACAGAGCGAGTGGCTCAATAAATCTGAGGTTGCTACTTCACACCTCCAAGGCATTCAGCAATGGCAATAAAGCTCAATAAAAAAACGACGGTGATTCATATGGCTCTGCCTGCCCAGATAAGATAGCGGTTACCCGTCCAGTGAGTAATAAAGTAAAACAATGCCTCGCCAGCAGGGATTTCCAGTTATGTATGGCATCATCTTGAGAACTCACTCACGGCCGTGTTTACTGGATTTTCTCCTCAGAATTTTACCACTGAAGCACGGTGAAGCATGGTGTAACGTCTTCAGCTTTTTGCAAGAGGGTGACATTAGTAAAGTTCATGGGGTTTTAATTATTCTGCAGTCTTAATTGTATGTGAAACATATTAAGGAGTGTGTCAGCAAGAGGTCTTGTCAGTTAAATGTGTTACATGTTGTAGCACAAAGAAAAACTTTTAAAAGGGAAAGCTTTTTTATAAAGCTACTGTTATCCAAATTCAACAGTGACCATGGTGCACTTATTGGAGTTTTTGAGTAGTTCTACTGAAGCTCAAATTTCAGCTTAATTTAATTACTATTTCAAGCTAATTTAGTTTTATTTGCATTGACAGC
>JAODKL010000002.1:735478-747518 GCA_026780765.1 Petrocephalus schoutedeni | reverse complement strand
TAGTTCTACTGAAGCTCAAATTTCAGCTTAATTTAATTACTATTTCAAGCTAATTTAGTTTTATTTGCATTGACAGCAATTAACTTTGTTGAATGCACTTGAACTTGAAAATGCCTCACAGGTTATATTTCTATGTCTGTGCCATCAATGGATAAAAAACATTTTCTATGATGATGTTCCACAAGTGCATGGGAAAAGTGACTAAAAGTTCCATTAACAAACTCAGCAACACAATTGAATTTTTATAATATTAATGCCGTGCATTAGTTAAATATTTACATGGATGCTGAATTGGCCCCACAGAGTTGATATTCAGTGTAGGGAACATCTGTTTTCTGTTGGGATGCATGCCTTCCAGATATGCCACCTGAAGGATTAACGCTTTTCAAAATACCAATATTTCAAATGTCATTTGCTCTTACGTCTAAACACTACACTTCCACTACACTACTCATAATCCTCGGACCTAACGCGGGACCCGGCGTAGCCAGTCTTTTCTCCCAGAATGCACGTCTTTTTCTCATGACATAATTCTGACATGACATAAGGTCTGGTCAGCATGGTGGCTCAGTGGGTAGCACAGACGCACCACACCTCCAGGACTGTGGGTTGGGTTCCTGTTGGGTTCCTGCTCCCAGCTCTGTGTTTATGGAGTTTGCATCCAGGGTTCCTCTGGGTAATCTTCTTCATGTTCTGTGGTTCCTGCAGTTGGTTCCAGACTCACTGTACCCCTCTTATGGTTATTAAGGAAGATGGATGGTAGATGGATGGATGGATAATTAATGGCCCGTGGTCTCCCACTGCGGGTGAGGATGGCTACCGATGGCACGTGACGAGGGAATCGATGCAGTGTAAATAACGGTATCGCTATGTCAGTTAATGCCCTCAAAGCTGCCCGGTTTGCTAACTGCAGTGTTGCAAAGGCACGCTGGGTAACAGCCACTGTTTTAAAGGCAGAACAGTTACTGTTATCATTCTACTGTTAGTAATTTGGCTGTAGCTTGGGGGGGGGGGGGGGGGGGGCAGTGTAGAAACAGCACAGCTACTCAGTGAAGGGATCCTTACAGGATGAGAGGGAATGACCCCTGAGAGTGGCCAAGAAACCCCAAAATAACCCCTTACAACAAAATAACAAAATAACCCCTTAGCCCCAGCCCATGCCATCTGTACCATGAATACACTAAGTACTTCCTTGCAAACCGGATCCACTGAATACTTTGAATACTTTCCCAGTTCTGAGGATTTTATTTAATTGTGCTGTGTATTTCTAAAAAAAAAATGGGCAGTTTTAAGAACCCTATAATTTATATAGTATTGTCAGCATGTTTATGAAATATTTGCTCCATTTACTGCTCCTCGGAAGAACAAAGGAGGCAATAAACTCATGTTTACTTACACAGCGGCTAATTACCTTAATTTCCCCTTGACAGTTAATGAGATGTACTAATATATCTATTTATACTGCAGCAGTTAATGCAAAGTTACATTTCTCAAGGATGTTACAGCAGACTTCCGCTCCGGAGGACCCGGCTGCCCGGGGCCGCTGCATGTCTGTGTGTCCTGTACCTGTCCGTGTGCTCGTCTGCGTATCATTGCACTGGGTGCTGTAGTCCGCGGCCTTTTGACGGCTCTCTTGTTTGTGTTCTTACACGTCACATGTGTCTCTCCCGTCCAAGCCCGTAAGCTGCCGAGTTCCTTCCAATACCAGGCAGAGGACACAGGATTTTTGCTTGTGTCAGCCCTGAGAGTCCTATCGCTGATTTTCACTTTTCAACAGAGCAAAAAAAATAAAAAAACCCAACCAACACTCCCCAGTTTACCATTCGTTTGGAATTATTCAGTTGCATGTATTTTTTCCCCTATGTGTCCCCTTTAAAGACAACCTTGTTTAATATACCCATAACTGGTTGATGCAGATAATGTCCCATATCTTGCCGGTTTCACTTAATGAAGCATTTAAAGAACAAATTTCAACCCTGCCTGCAGCTGATATGATCATAAAAAAGAGAAACCATGCTTCCCGTTTATTAGCAGTTAATCACACAGTATTGATTGGATCTAAGGCCATCGTGTCCTATTCCAACATCACTTATCTGTGATTCAAGCCAAAATCCAATATGTAATGTTATATAACAATGTAGGGGTGCCCGAGGAAGTGTCTGTTAACTGAGGGTGATAATAACCCCAATGTGTAAATTAGTGAACCACGGATACAAACTATGACACCCGAGCTACCACTTCATTTATATGGAGAAGGACGAGACTATCATATGCACAAGGGCGGGCGAGAGATTAAACGAATAGGCAGCTGATGCCGTTAGAACGTAAACAGCATTGTGTTTGGGGAGAGTTGCTCTTTTTTTGTTATTTTTAGAGCATTCAGACTGACTGCGTGGCTGAAGGGCAGGATGCGGGAGGCAGGGGGGGAAGAGGAGAAGACAGAAGGGGAACAAAGGAGAATGGGCAGGGCGGCTTTGTGAGGAGGAAATGGGCGGGGTGGTCCTGCCGGCCATCGCCAAGCCGTGTGCTGCAAATAGAGTCACTTACAGCTGAGCGGCGATGCACTAGTGATTGTTTCCTAGGGAAAACCCACAGATATAATTAGGAAATGAACAAAATGCAGTGCTGTCAAGGATTATCAGAAGCGGATGGCTATGCGTTTGCGAGGCTTGTGCGGCGGACGCTGGAGAGCTATGTCAGGGCTTCCTGAACGCGAAATGTGACAGGCGCTTTCATGCATGGAAGACACCAAATGAACAGAATGCGAATTATTTTTAAGTCTTCATAATACCAGCCTTTGTTTTTGCAAACAGTCCCCTTATTATGCCCTCCACCTACTATGCCTCAACTGAAGCTGGCAGTGTACTGAGTTCATTATTATTATGAGTCATTTCTGGCCTGCGTTTCTATCCTTGGAGTGTATTTTATAATTTTGGAGAGTCTGTGAAGCATATGCTGACATTATGATTATACCACTTATATAGTAGCTGGAACTAGACCTATATATGAAAGGTATTTGATATAAATCTCAAAACGGGAATAGTTTTAGCCACTGAGCTATTGAACTACAGTAGTCTATATATCCAGTGGAATAAAAGATTTAAAAATGAAAACGGAGGTAAATACTTTTACAATAAAAACTCAAGCACTGTATGAAACAAAGATGCTACTTGATTTTTATTCGATCTGGACCAACTGTAAGCAAAATATCCTGTGATTGTTACAGAAATTAAATGTGTGTGAGCAGTGGTCCCGTATTACTGTAGATAGCCATTAAATGCTATGCTGTTTGTAGCCAGGACTGACACAGACGAGCAGGAATCTGTATAGTTGTAGCTCTTGCACTTAATATCATGAATGCTCTGTGATCCACACCTGGCTTCCTTTCCATTTCCCTGGGCCTGGCTTCTCTGCTACAGTACCACCTGTCCGCATCATCTGTGACCTTTCCCCTCACTCCTGGGTGGGAGTCATGATCATCTCCAGATGGAACTCCTGTGTTTTTCTGTAGCTACTGCCCTCTCTTCGGGGCTGCCAGTGTACTCATGCGTGAGGCCTTGGCATTCTTGCATCCGACACAATCCCTGCGTCTGGAAATCACACTCCGGATTTCAGATAAAAGGCTACTAAGGTCAAAACGGTTGCTTTTTATGAGGTTCTTAGTCTATTTGCCAAAAGATATTTTTGTCAACAATTTTTGAACAGGTTTATGTACTTATTATATTGAGAAACAGTAATACATGCTTTCCAATACATAATCATGTTAAAAAACATGAAACATTACCATCAACAATGTGTCCACTTGTCCAGCCTTCTTTATATTGCATAAGGTTGTGGTTTGTCTGGCCTGAATGCTAGGAATGACAGGGTTCTCGGAGAGGAAGCCATGGATCGGATAATCTGAAATAATGTTGTAATTATTCAAATAATGTTCTAACATTCAAATTTGGTGGTTATATCATGCACCTTAACAATAAGATGTGCGGGAAGGGTTTCTACACTGGTGCCAGTGTTGTGTTCATCTTTTAACACACATTGCAGTTTGCAAATGTGTGCCTCCTGTGTCACACTTGGGAAACATTGACAGTTGGTGTTGGGTAGGATGGGGTGAAGCAGAGAGGAGCCCGGAAGGTCGTGAGCTCTGTAGAAATGACAGGTGGCGGGTCTGGACCTGGAACACACTTCTGAACTGAGCACACTTGACTGAATCTAATGACGTGGGCAGACGCGGCACCAAAGACGAGCTGGCAGGAGATTCCTTTTTCCAGAGGACCGTGTTCAAAAATCAATTTTTCGCCTCACCATGCAAATTTAATCCATATTCTCTAACCATTTGTCATTTTTGGTAATGTGCATTTATCCCGGGCTGTATCATTGTCTATGGTTTATTATTAGAAGGTAGAGATGAATTTCCTGAGCCTTTTTATTCATTTTCACAGCTGGACTGAATACTCTTCTGCATTCAGTATTGGTGATTTGAAAGAGAATAATTTTTATTACAGCTTAATTCGGTTATCAGGGGTGTATATCTTACCTGGTAGAACTGAGGAAGCAGTTTCAGACGGTGCCAGCTAGGAATGTTACTTCATTACCTGCCTTCTGCTGCAGTGACCAGTTTATTTTAAAGCCATAGATCCAACATTCTGATATTTTCTGTAAACAATATAAAATAACATGTAATTGCTTTTGTGTATTGTTATTTAGTTTCATATCAGGCAAGGCCAGTGCCAACCAGTCAAAAAACTAGCTAACTCCGCCCCCTCCCGATGAAGAAACGGAGGGTTGCAGGTGACGTCACACAAAGCAAACGCCGCCATCTGCCATGTTGGTGCACGGTACTCCATGTGACCACTCACCGATAACAAACCTGGGACAGAGCACTGTAAGGAGTGACAACGTCACAACTGAAAAAGAAACAACTCGGCGAAATGAAAGCCGCACACCCAGGGATAAAGTTATTCCATATGTAAGGATTTCCCAGTTTGCTGGATAACTTAAGCCAAATCTGAAAAGTGTCAAACAGGAAGACAGGTAGGTGACATTCCTTTTGGATAATCCTTACATTTGGCTGGAGTTATCTAGGTAATTAAGAAATCCTTCATCAGTTTTGGAAAAGTGAAATAAGATTGTAAATATTAGGAATTGTCCATGCACATACTTCAGATAACTTAAAATATATACTCGAGGAACAATCTTGTTCCATAAGGGATTCAATTTTATATTCATAGGCTGCTACATCATATTTACAACTGCAGGCATGTCATACAAAGACAAGTCCATTTCTTCATTAGCGTAGCATCTTTTATATATTTTATTTGGCTCTCCAAACTTGACAAATCTGATTCCTTCTTCTGCAAAAATAAGTGAATGCATATTGCATGAACTCGTTTGTCAGCAGTTAACAGGATCACCACTTAATCCATAACACCGGCCCAGCTAGCAGGTTCTGTGGAGTTCATGCAATATTTTGTACCTGTCATACATTTCCTTATATTTTGGTTTGTCTGTCATGAACACATGAACTGTGGATCCATAGGCAATGCTGCTGAATTTATGACATGACTTTTTTATTTGATGATATGTGTTTTGGCCTAAAACCAACTGCGATTTGCAGTGCTTGTTTTATTTCAAGTTTTGTATGCATGATTTTTAGAAAGCTTTGTGGACATGCTTTTTTTCCCCCCAGATGCCTCCTAATGGTTTACAGAGGGGTTAGAAAATGATCCAGACCATTTCAGAATTCAAGAGCAGGAGATCGGAAAGATATATATTGTCGAACCTCATGTTAATATAGTTTGTTCTTGAATTGACGAACATTGAAAAGGCAAGAACCTCCCTGGCATATCTGCAGCAGTTACAGTTAAGGTAGCAACAGCCGTGCTGTCTCCATTACCGTGTATCATGTGCAGGAATGTGGCCACACCTGAAGGTGACTCCAGGAAGTACTGTATGTGTGCATGCATGAAACTGCATCCGCAGCATGATCTTAAGAGCATACTGCATCGAAGACGTTGCCCCCATGCTCAGCTACACTCCCAAAGCTAAACCTTTTTGGAGCAGATTCCTGGAAAGTTGCTACATTAAATGGAGGTGAACGGGGTTAGTGAGACGGGTGCTTGGTCAGCTGAGCTAGAAGCTGTCTCTTATTCCTCCTGCACCCGTCAGGGTCAAACATCCTTGGCACATGACGTTTTCCTGCCCAACTTCTGTCTTATTAGTATCACATTGGGTGGCAGAGCGTTTGGGTTTTAAGTGTGGTCGGGAAATGAACAAAAACAACGTGTTTTCAAGCCAGGCCCTTTTTTTACAGCCCCTGATGATTGTATTTTCTGATCACGTGAAAAATTAAATGTGAACTTACCTGCTGCAAGCCCCCACCAATATGGGCAATTCAGAACTGAAGACATCTTTCAGAAGAAAACATTTTGTCATATTTATTAATGCAGACTTAGCTGGATTTTGTTGTTGTACGATATCTATGTCAAGTAGGAGGTTCAAATTAATAGGATTTGTGGTGTAAACATTTTGCATGACCAACGGCATGATTTGACGGAACATCATGAAAAGTTCTTTTCGATTCTTGTATTACTTTCAAAACAATTTCCTAAGCTCTGCTGTAAGGGTGTTTAAATTGCTCATATTTCTGTACATGAATTGAAGTAGTGTACTGAAAACAGAAGCGTTTCTCCTACTCCAGGTAATGAGATTTTGCACGACTTCTGGTGACCTTTACTGAACTCATGCAACTATAACTTTTCGAAGATAAATCACTAAGCACAGCACTGTTTTGGAGAAATTACGAAGTAAGGAGCACTCTGTTGACTCTTAGTCATCAAGCACTGTGGAAAATCAGTAAAGGGAGCAATACCAAACCTATCTGAACGAAAAACAAATGCCTCAGTGTTATTTTTTTTCCCATCACCCATCTCTTTCGAGCAAGCTCATTAATCCATCCCACTCTGTTCATTTAAATTGAGGCAGTGTTGCCTGAAGTATTTGAGTATCCTTTTGAAAAATGTGTACGCAGATTAATTAATCTGTATTGCTATAGCTGTAACTGCAATTTAATTATTCAGTAATTTACAGTAGCGTTAGGAGGAGTGTTGTCATGTTTAGATGCAGCCGCAACTGGGATTTTAACGTGATGTATGTAATATATTCGAATTATACCAAATATTTCCCTGCAGTACCACACATTTTCAAGCGTTCTTCTTTCAGCCGCGAATCGTTTCGTTTTCTGGCATTCTGTGGCTAAGTTGAAAAAAAAGCCGGTGCATTAAAGCCACTGGTGTTTGAACGTGCATCTCTCGCCTGCACGCTTGCCCTCGCCGCCGGCTGCTTAGACAGGCGCATCTGTGATCGGGAAGCTAGCTGCGCAGGGATTCTCACTTTTATTTGCAGCAGGAGTAATAACGTCACGGGAGGAAAATAAATAAATAAATAAGTACATCTATATACGAGAGAGGAATACATCGTCTCGATTCAAACCCACAGTGTCCATGTATGCCCACAGCTGCAGAACTGTACAGCTCTACCCAGCTGTGGAGGACATGGATATTAATGCAATTAATCATGGGGTGTCACTTAAATGCCACGAGGTAAGGAATCCGATCGATCGCTGCGTATTAGTGTCGATAGAAGATCAAAAGATGGAGGAAGGAGCGAGTGTTACATTTTGATTTCTTTTGGCTGAGACGCGGTGCTTTTTCCGCTCTGCTGTTACATTTCTGTGCGTCGCGATCGGATTTACGTTTATTTTGTTAATTTTTTTATTCTAACGTCAGATCTGAAATTGATTTATACGTATGGGGATTTATTTTGACCACAAAATATTAGGCTTTGGAAACAGCCCCCCCCCCCTTTTCTTTCTTTCTTTTTTTTTTTTTTTTTTTTGATTGATGACTGATCCCCTTAGCTGCCTAGTTGCCGGTCGCTTATTAACATGCAAGGAGGGCCGCCTGGGTTGCTTCGTGCGAGGGAGATGGAGCGCCGGCAGCTCGGTGCCTTACCGGCGGAGTAGCGCACGCCGCGCACCGCTCGGTCGATTTACAGTATCCGCTCCTCCTCTGGTCGGCGGACGGCAGGTTTGACTCGGAGAAAACTAACGGTACTGAAACTGATCATGATGATGATGAAGACGATGATGGTGAGGATGATGATGATGGTGCTTCTGCTTTGGCGATCTTTAAACATGAGCGGCAATAAGACAGAGTAAGAAGATAGAGCTTAAGATGAAAAAAGATGTCGGTGTCATGGTTTTTTTCCTTTTCTTTTTATTATCATAATGGTGGAAGTATGGACAGTCAGACAGAGGCCAGGCTGGCAATTGAAAACAAGCTACCAGCCCCAACATCTTGAATATTACAGCCTCCTGCATTGCACCATGACCTTGGACACGCAAACAGTGGTTGTATTTACCGTGATCGCGGTTCTGGTGCTCGTCAACGTTATTTTAATGCTCTTCTTGGGCTCTCGTTAATGGATTTTTTTTTCTGGGCCGCCACTGTTGGGCTTCCTGCACTGAGATACATACGGCAATTATACAGTGGGAGCGAAGGAGCGAGTGCGCGTATGAGCAGAGCGGGGGAGACCCGGCGCTCCAACATGGCCACGCAGTCATATGAATGACGTTGGTATATTATTATCTCTCACTCAATTATCTGTCCTGTCTTGTCTTATAATTTATCCGTAAGCGTAGGTGGCGGTGGTCGCGATTATCGTGCATACGTTACAGGTTCAGGTAACTATTTAGATGTCGAAATATGACCCCCCCCCCCTCCATATCCCTTCTTCCTTTGCCGATTGTTTGCACCCTTGTTAGAAAATGTAATTTCTGCAATTAACACTATTTTTGTATGCGGTGCGTATATATATTTATTTTCTTTTAGGCATGTCTATGTTTTTGTAGTTATTTTCCAAAGCCTTTCCCCCGAAGGGGACCTGTCGTTGAATGTCGGTATAATCATTTTGACAGATACAGTTACGGACTGACGAGCGGCGCAGGGTTTAATTGGTGATTTGTCGCGAGGCCCTGGCTCGTGGCAGAATTCTTAATCCGTCTAATCTTATTCGATAAAAAACCGCGCAAGCATAATATGCGGTTATTTTAATTCTGTATCTATATACTTTAATATAAACATATGTGCAAACAATACCCATTTCTCACTTGTTTCGACATGTCTGAGTCGATGGTCACTTATATAATTTATTATTTACTGTATTTTTCCCCCGCATTTCTGGCATATGTGAAAGTTTTCTTCTTTGATATTAATTGAACATGTTATTATTTTTTTTTTCAAATATTGCAGTTAAAACATATATATGCATCGCTAAGCTAGCATCAGATAGGCCTGAACGTCAGTCTGGTGATGTGGCATTAATGCAGACTGAACTGTGAAGTAACACTATGTCTTCACGGGCTGGGGTGGTTCACCATGTAGGCCTAAAATGCTGAGATCCAAATGCAGCTTGTCATAGTAAAGCGCCAAGTATGCATGTTTAATGCAGGTGCCGGTGGCATCACATGCATTTAGAGGCGTGGCTAAATATAGCCGTTTTCTGGAACACTGTAAAGGTACAGTCAGTTTTTAGCTACATGTATGTGAGGAACAGGGAGACATTTGTGTTTGTGAGTGGGAAGGGCAAACTGTTTGTGTGATTCTTTTTTCCCCCTGGGAATCTCCGCTCTGCATCTCATCTGAAGCATGTTTCCTAAACATTGCTCTAACTGTCAATTTGACATTTTCATCAAACACAACAAGAGGCACACTAACATTGAATTTCTTCAAGAAACTTCAATTTGCCATTAGATATAAGACGTAAACATATTACATAATATTTTACCAGATGCAAGGGAAAGCTTTGGCAATCTGCATTGCTGAAAAATGTATCTTAAAATACGAGATACCCTTATTTCTGAATAATAAGTACTAGGAATAATTGTTTATTTCTAAATCCTGAGGTGTAAGAAGTCTAATGTTTGCTTACAAGTTACTTCTTCGAGAAAGGTAGTGTTTTTCTTTTCTTGAATTCCTATACGTAAGAATTGTAGTTAATTAATTGTCATCGTTTTTATTTTTAATTTAATTGAAGACATTATTGCACCTGAAAACGACTAATTCTTAAAGTATGCAAATAATCTCATATTGTATTAATCATACTCTATAGATTATTCTTTCATATTTACATTGAGTTTACTGCGTCTGAGATATTTCTTGAGATGTTTTGCCTTTATCAAACCCCTTTCTCACTATCATAAGGGGAGTAGACAGTGATGGAGTAAATTGCCCATTATAACTGAATAAAAGACTATGCATACGTAAATGTTATCAGCAGTATCCAGAAAATCAGTATTAAACAGTGCAGTTAAACAAAACAAAAATTATGAATGAAATCGCCTTTAGGAATACATTTATTCTGCTGTGTATTTGACTCATTGACATGTTGCTCATGTTTGTTTTGTGGCAGACATGATGGTAGACAAACGTGTTGGGCCCGTTTTGAGGTTACCGCTGAATATGTTCACCCATGATCACAGATAGAAAAACTGGTGTAAAATCTTAATTTCCTTGACTTGTTAGATCCCAAGGAAATACAGACACTTTTAAACCAAGAACATCGCTCTTCCTCTGAATGGGTTTCAAATATCGGGATTGTAACGAAGTTGAACAAATAATTAATTGTTTATAGTGCATTTTTATTAAACTAAACTAGCCTTCTAAAAGGACAATTGAGTGAGTCCCCTTGTGGAGTTTTAGAGCCAGGGACGATGTGGGGAACACAGCAAACGCAGTATATCAATGTTTGCGGGTTGCAACAGCCATGCTGAGCCCACTACCTAGAAGCTCATATTCTCAGTCATATTATTTGTTTGATTGTTTTTAAGTATTTATAAAATAAGGAGCTAAGACAGAAAAGAAATGTGGACTGTCTGATGGGCAACTGGGAGGGAGCAAAAATGTGGACTGTATGGGGGTCTCCAAGGACTGGGTTGGGAAACACCGATCTACCTTACTTGCTTTTCAGGATACGACAGCACTTTCCCTCAAGGTTCCTCTTAATGCTACATTATATAACACAAATATTATATACTTATGCACGTGATCATGTACTATTTAGAGGGTCTGAGAAATAAATAAATGTAACAAAAAGTCTGTTATGCTTATCTTAGACTTTGTATAAGTTTTACAGTCCAGCTGAATAAAAAAAAAAAGTACACATGGGTCAATGACGTGATGCTTAGATTTTGCCCTTAGATGTTGTTTGTAAAATGATAATAAATAATCTAGAAATGTAAAATGTTCTCATTGGCATATTTCTTCAAGTTTATTGCTAAGTATTTCGTACTACTGACAAGATACATTTTTAAAAGCATAATTAAATATCTACACTTTGTTCTGCAAAGGCAAATTTTATTCAGTAATATGTGTTTTAAAAATGTCTGGTAATCCTATGTTCAGATCAACACTGGAGGTGAATTGGTGTCTCTCTTAGTGTGTGGTTGCATATGAGTGCACACCCTATGATGGACCGGCATCCTGTCTAGTTTGTCCTCTGGCTTTGTCCTTATTGCTTCCAGGGGGAGGCCCTAGGCTCTCTGTGACCCAACAGTAGCTAAATAGTACATGGTGTGCTGCATTTTATTGTTTATATATAATTCTCACACGTCCCCTGCTTTAATAAATCGCACACTGGAAAAATTGTAGTTTTTGTAACAGATGCAGCTGCAGTTTGGGCTTCGGCTATATAGCCTCATCGGTACTGTCTTAGTTGCCTCTTGCTCCTTCTAATACTTACATATCCAGGGGCTGAGGTTTAGACCTCTCTTATTGCTGACACATGCTTCTAATAGGTTTTCAGCCTAATTAAACTCATCGTTGTAGTTGCATTTCTAATTCAATTTATTTATTATTATTATTATTATTATTATTATTATTATTATTATTATTTATATTGATTATTTAGTGCATGTGTGAGTGAATGGTGTGTGAGTGTGCCCTGCAATGGGCTGGCCCCCCATCCTGGGTTGTTCCCTGCCTCG
>JAODKL010000002.1:702877-735081 GCA_026780765.1 Petrocephalus schoutedeni | reverse complement strand
CCGGGATAGGCTCCGGACCCCCCGTGACCCTGAACAGGATAAGCGGGTTGGAAAATGGATGGATGGATGGATGGATGGATATTGATTATTTATGTGCTTTGAATTTGTAGCCCTTTTAATGCCCCATTTATGTTCATTTGTCCACTCCTGTATGTCTACATCTTCACAGAAGTTGTAGAGCTTAAGTGAAATTTATTTACTTTCCTCTAGTGCTTGACTGGGACTGAAAATCTTGGCTTTGACCACTTTGGCATTTGCTACAGAGCTCCCTGGATCCAGGCTGTCAGTTCTTTACTAAATGACATTTACAGGGATGTTCTCAGGTTAAAAGACTACTAAGAGTCCATAAAAGAAAAAAAAATGTGGCCTATGCATTTTGCAGCCTCTAAGCAATGCATAGTCAAAAACTAATATTCTGTCAGCAATCTAATAAACTGTTGTGCAAATTAAGGAGAACAAATAAAGCTTCATCTTTGTAATTTTCCAGTTTATTATGACCTGTGATGCTCTAAAAATTAGTGTCTTATCAAACTCAAACTCTGAATGCTTTAACTTCTTCCACAAACAAATGATTAGCATGTTTCATGTATTAGCATGGGTCATCTAAAATAAATTGAATAAACATTATCTAATATTTAAGATAAGCTTTGAGCTTGCTTTAAAATTGTGTTGAAAAATAAATTGTAACGTGTTGCTCTGCATGCTCTAAAGTGGCGAATGGAAACCAGTAGGTCGGAGTGTGGATTGAACGTTTAAAGTTTATGACAAGCCAGTTTCGATTTGGCAGTATTGTAATTGTCAGTCTCCTTTTTTTCAGTCATTGGCACTATGGCACTACTTTTTATTTTGCATACTTGAATTTTTTTTTTTTTTGAAAATTAAACACTTTAACACTGGTCTACATTTTTGTTTTTTTAAAAGGAAATTTCTTTACCTTATAGCAGTTAGTATTCAATCTGCATTTGGATCTCAGTATGTGTGGTATATTGGCTAAACAGATAGGGAGGAGCTGATGAAACTGGTGGAAAAACCCGCCAATATTAACAAAGACACACCATATATATAGGCTGAAGGCTGAATCCCATTCATGCATAAGGTAAAAGCAGAAATATGCCTTTGGATGAATGCTATTGGATATGGTTTAGTGCTGGACATTTGAGATAGATCAGTCCAGGCCATCTGTGTACATGTCTGTGAAGACTTACAACACCAGTAATCTGATCTAATGATCCCTCCTGCTGTCTACATAACTAGCTTAAGACTGATTAACATCAATCCTTGAAAAAAAAACAAAAATCAACTCAGTTTTGAGTTCAGGGGCTGAGGGAACAAGCAGCCGGGCAACGGAGGACCTGCTTGTAGCTACTTATGGCTCGTTAGCTGTTGGTCTTCATTTTGCATCTCAATTATTCAGAATCCTCTCCGGGCTGTTTCAGTGTATCTGTCTGATATAATACAAGGCAGTACACTGTGCTGTTTGCAAGCCGTAGGTATGTTAGGAGTGGAACTCTTGTAATGCATGAGTGAATTCTTGGAATTTTTGGAAGAAAGGGGCATTGTTATGTCACAAACAGATTTAAGCAGTGCAGACAGATACATGTTAATCTTCCTCGAAAACAGTTGTTTCATATATCAGTGTGTTCCTCAGCTTCAGTAAACATATCCACACATATAAAACATTAATACTTTGAGTGAAATTGAATACACAAATATGTCATGATAATTCACCTCACAGTGGCAAGTTTATAAATCCATTATTTTGACCAAGAGAAGCGCATAACCAGTATCTTAAAGAACTGTAATTGAAACTGGTACAATATCATTTAAAAATTTTTAAGTGTACAAATGGTTATGGAAGATGGACCACATATCGATTCACAATCTTGCATCTTCTAAATAAGCTATAAATGTCATCTAGCTATAAACCTTATTTGTAAATCTTATACATAAAACTTCACTTATTTGTAAACCTTATTTGTAAATCTTATACATAAAACTTCACTTTAGTGAAGCATCGTGTAGCTAAAGTGAGGGATCTGCTTCTGCTTCTTTATAATTTGCAGAAAATTAGTACCTGTCAATCAATCAGCAGTGGTCAAAATATTTGTTCTGGTGTATGTCACTGTAACACATTCATCAGACGCTTTTATCTACTGCAAGCCGACAGAAGGGTTGCAATTTGCTTGTGTTCACTGGGATTTGAACCCATGACCTTTATGTTACTAGCCCAGTGTTCTACTTGGTGAACTTTTGGAGTTGAAGCCTCTTTGTATTCATATCTTTGTGGGGACTCTCCATTCATTTCTATGGGCTAAACCCTAATCCCACCCATGACAACCATAACTCCTACCCAGCCTTGCCCTTAACCACAATTAAGCAAACGAAATACAAGACTTTTGACATTTTTAGTTTTTTGACTGCAGTCCTGGATTTTCGAGTTTCCCCTTGTGGGGACTGAAAAATTGGTCCCCGCAACATCAAAATAACAGGTTTTTATCAGATTGTTACATACAATATGTTTATGATGCAATAATGTTTATTATTCATTCCCAGGTAAAGAAAAACATGCTGTATACCACCATCATCTATTACATCTTCATGAAATTATACTCTTGATAATGATGGATTAAGTTTATTTTATGGGAACAGAGATTAAACAGGAAACATATTAAATCATACATAAAGACATTAGGAGGGGGTTTGACGAAATGAAGAATAGGAATCAGAATAGTAAATCTGTGTAAAGCACATCTGTGTATTTTGGTGAGGATTTGGCAGAGTGTCCAAGAAAGAAATACTGGCATTAGTTGGACTTGTTCAGGGTGACTGCCCTTGCATTTTTTACATATTTTGCCTTCGTATTCTGGGGCACTTTGCTGAAGACACAGGAAACCCCTTTTGGTGTAAAGGAAATATCTGAAAGCAGACTCAACTTGGCAAGGTGCCATTGGCGATCGAAGGTCTTTTGAGTTTTTTTTTTTTGCTGCATTACTGTATGATGTTCAGAGAAAAAAAAATGATCGGTTATGCTGACTTTGCAGTGTCGTGCACTATTGGTGGTGGAATCCATGGGTTACCGTTCGTTCTGTGACGAGTTCAGATCCAGATTTGACGAGTTTTTTTTCCTTTTTACTAGGGGGGACTCATTTAGTAATTATTCTCCGGTTTTGTCTTATATAAAAATGCAGCACCCCCCTTCCAGCTCCTTTATTTTTTATTTCTCAGTTGAATTATACTTAGAGTTCAAGTAGAACCACTGTCAAAAGGAAATTTTTATTGTTTAAGCTCAATAAATGCATGATATTTCCAAAATCATTGAGTAATCGTGTTAAATAACTGTGATCTCAGTGCTGACCAAAATAATTGTGCTCATGATTTTTGTCGTAATCAAGCAGTCCCGCTTTTACTGTTTAGTCTGGTCAGAGTGGTGCTCTGGTACTGAGATACTGGGTGGTCTGGTAAGAATAAAAAGCAAAAAACAAAGGTTGGTCCCGTTCAGAGAATACTTTCTGCCTTCTCTCTATGGGGAATCTATTTTCTGCAATTCGGGTCAGTGATGCATAATTATTCTGAAATAGAAACATATTCATTTTGTGAAAGCATATGTACTGCATCCCTAATATGTTCCTTGTGACTGTAGGGGGATCAAATTACTTATTGCAACTATTTTGTGATGATTCACTGGGTAGTCTGTCATATGCTGAAAAGTTTACCTGCTCACTGTTACTAATAGTCTTCTGTTTTACGCTCACTTTCAGGTAATGACATGGACGATGATAATAAAATGAATATTTCACACAACAACATTGAAATGGAAATGGTGGCTAAGAACACTCTGCATTTAAGGCATTTTAGCAGATGTGTGGGAACAGAATGTTGTTTACAAATCTGCATAACTTCAGGCATGCTACAACAGATGTCTAAATTGACCGCTTTTCACATTTAAATGCAAAATTTTGGCTTAGCTCTAAAACAGATTAAAACAGATCTGGTTTGCTGCAATAATCAGCCTTCATCATGTAGAAAAAAATAAAGATTTTTTTAAAATAGTATTTCAGCAAGAACAATTTCAGCTTATATTGTAATTTATCTTTGTAATTGTATTCCTGTGTGTCAACAGTGGATGGTGTGTGGTGTGGTGAAGTGTTACTTGGTATCTGCTACCACTGTTTTGCCGCTAGTAATGCAATCCAATAGCTATTCATTTATGATTAATCTATCTATCTATCTATCTATCTGTCTGTCTATCTATTCATCTATCCATCGTTCCGTCTATCTATCTAATTATTTTATTACATTGGCCCAAATGTACAGGCAGTGCTCAAAAATAGATGATATTTGTAATTTTCATTCATATAAGAACACTGACCCACTCATTCCTCTGTCTAGAGCCCCTTGTGAGAGGCTGTGTGGGAGAGCATGGCAGTTCTCAATGGTAGCCAGGGAAGGTCTGCTTAACTCAAAGTCTATTTCTTCCTCCCTTTATCCAGTTGATAAGTGGAGGTTCAATCGTCAGTGCCGAGGCAGTATGGGATCACGTCACCATGGCCGACCGGGAGCTGGCATTTAAGGCAGGGGACGTCATTAAAGTCCTTGATGCCTCCAACAAAGACTGGTGGTGGGGACAAATCGACGACGAGGAAGGATGGTTTCCTGCCAGCTTCGTGAGGGTGAGTGTGATTTTTAACGGATTTATACATCAGTAATTCCATAATGCTTCCTTACGAAAGAGCAATTATTTTCATTGCAGTGGCTCATGTTCATTTACGTCTCGTGTTTATTGGGAACGTGTCCTCCCACCGTGCGCGGCAAGGCTTTTTTTAAAATGCAAAATTAAGGAAGGGAAGAAAAAACACCTTTTGAAGGCATATGACTAAAAAAAAACCTAGTGACATGGAATGGCTGAGGGCCTAAGAGCTTACTTAAAACAGCATGCCTGTTTCTGTACCGGCTGACCTAAATGTGACAAACCCTGAAAAGCCAGGCTTCTTTTCATGATTTCTGACACTTATATCGCAGATAAGTTTGCTTTTTAATTAAAAAGTCCAAGCTAGCAATTTATTTTTGAATTGTGTAAATACAGCGTTAACGATTTCTAACGTATTTGCAAAACAAGTACAGCTGGAAGTTTGAAAAAATCTGTTTAAACTCTGTCCTGGGGCAGTAAAATGGAAGTTATCTTTAGCTACATGTTCAGGTCCAAATTGAATATAGCCACAATTACATGTCTTGACGTTTCTCCTTTGGACGGGGTGAGGGTTTACAATTTTATTTTTCCATTTTCCATTTCCATTTTCATAGGAATTATCTTCCATGGTGTATACTGCACCAGAATCAGTGTATTTTTGTTGTTTTTTTCAAAGGTTGAACCCCACCCTCCACAACCTCAAACAAAACCAGTTTTCTATATCAACTCTATAGCAACTCCAAGGTTCCAAAACACAGCTTCCAAGGTGCGTTCTTTAGCTCATAAACCATTGAGTCCCTCCCAGTCTAAGCAGCTGTTTCACTGGTGCATCAGATTTTTCCATTGCTTTGCCATAACCACAACTCATGTGTCATCCCGCAGCTCAAGTGAAATCATACGGCCTTTCGTTTTATCAGTCAGATATCCAAAAGTTGACATTTTAGCACATTTATAACACTTGTCGCGTGTTCGGGGGAACACAGTGAAATTTGAATGTCGCAGAGGCAGGGGAGGGGACAAGTGCATGGGGTAATAGGACAAGCGCAGGACAAGACAGTACAATATAGGAATAAGTAAACGTAAAAATGAGTAATAAATAGGAATGCTGCATGTTAATTGGGTGCACAGATAGACAACAGTACAGTATACAATATAAAGTGCGCAAGTGGCAGTTTTAGCAGTAGTAGTGCATGTCACTAGTTTGGCTACCTGATGGGGAAAGAAAATGTCTTTGTAATGGGGGGTGATTTTTAGCCTGTTCTGAATTTGCGTGTCAGTTTTGAGTTAATGATTAACGCTATATATTTAAGAGATAGCCACCAACAGTGGGAATGCATTGCTGTTTTTTTCTATGGATTTTACATGAATGGAAGCTTGCAACCCACTTTAACTAAACTCAGTGATTAATTATGGATTTTCGGTAGGCACATTTGACACTTGTTTAATGTATTTGTATTCATATGGCTTTTTGTATGTCAACATATCATTATTTGATATTATATTATATGATAAGTACTGGAAAGTAGTGTCCTTCTTCGGTAAGTCAAAATCTAATTGTTACATATTTCCTCTTGATTATTTCACATCGCGTGATTTCGGGGGAAAAATCATTTTAGCCCTGTGACTTATAGGGGGTCTTTATGTGATGTTTTTTACTCCAATATCTTATTTTAGAAAAGCACCGTGTTTTCACAGTGTTGATCAACAATCTGACATAATCATCAAAGTAAGATTTTCTTGATATGTGAAAAAGGTTACTCTGGTGAAAAAACTCATGTGACTTAATTTGACCAAACAGTTAATACTATGTATACATTTTTTCTAAAAAAAAAAAAACTGAAAGAAATAACTCAATTGCCTCAGTAAATACATGTAGGATAACACTAATAAGGAAGATAATTTGTCTGTGTGAATACTAGGATCTTTTTCCAGTACTGACGAGGAGGTAATTTTGTTTCTCCGAGTTGTTCAATGTGCACCACCTGACTATTTGACGTTCTCAGTCAAGAGCAGAAAAAGAACCATAGTGCAGGGTTTGTGACCCAGAATTCCTTGTCTTTTTGCAGCTGTAATGTCTGAATCTATCATAATCTGTCAAGCAGTTGTAACGTACGCTCTGTCTGTCAGGACTTCATATAAATTCTTAAAATTCAGGAAATATGAATTTGCAAATACTTCTTTGGTTCTTGTCAGTATAAGTATTGTTATCTGTGAGTTTTGATTTTCACATTACATCAGTGTCAATGTCAATGTTAGTTGCTATATTTTATTTGTGGTCAATGAATGGCTTTATTGTTTAATCTTTGGTGAAATATCACACTCTTCTAAATATTATTGAAATTAGAAAATGTATATATACATTTTCTAAATATATATTTTGTGCAAAGGCATACTTTACACCTATCTGATCAGTTTCCCTGTTCTTCTTGGTATGACTGTTGTATCCAAATCCACAGTCACAAAATAAAAATGCTGAATAATAAATGGTAATCTATATCACTAATGGAAAAAAATCCTGGCCACAAAAACCTGGCAAACAGCAAACCCTGGCAGGGCTTTGTTTTCTTAAAACATCTTTAATTTTTTATGAGGCGTATATGGAAAGCATGTAGTCTATATATTTTTATTTAAATGCCTCTTACTAGCCGGGATTTATTTTTATGTAGTTTATCCTTGCATATAAAGTTATACTTGCACATAAGGTCTGACATTCGCTGTGGTAATAATTATGTACGACTTACCATGTTTCACGGTGGAGTCAAGCAGAGGTGTTGACAATGGCCTCTGTGTCTTTATGACCACCTTGTGTGTGTGTGTGTGTGTGTGCCTCTTGATGTTGCCAGCTATGGGTGAACCAGGAAGATGGTAGCGTAGAGCCAGCGGAGGGCACCAGCGAGGTACAGAATGGCCACCTCGACCCGAGCAGCGACTGCTTGTGTTTGGGCCGGCCACTTCAAAACCGGGACCAGATGCGGGCCAACGTGATCAATGAGATCATGAGCACAGAAAGACATTACATAAAGCACCTTAAGGACATCTGTGAGGTGAGTTTATAGATGGTCTGCCTTGCTTCATTTCATATACTTTTGTCAGTTTTATTTGTACCCGCTCTCGGGATGCTTTGAACATTAAGTAAGAAACAGCTAGATCCGTCACAATGCAAATTATCTAGCTATTGGATCCTCAGCAGATATGCTCGTGAATACAAGTGAATTCACTCTGTCAACTGAGAAGCTTGGTTTTTTAATGGGCTGGGAGTGGTCCACATTTAGATTAAAAATAACTGATATTGACAAAACTCAGTGGAGGCATATGACAAGAGGCCTGTCAGAATCTGACAGGTCTGCAGTCATCTGCACAGAGATGTTTTCATAAATGCTGGCGCAGGCCGAGCGACGAGCTGAGAGGGGGCCTTGCTGACGTCCTCTCCGTATGTGGAGCAGCAAGGGCTGGTCCAGCTAGCCTTGTGCTGATTGCCAGTTTGCGCATTGTATGTCGTGCTGGAGATGAACCGAAAGCTTATGAAAGGACTAAAAGGAGTGAGACGAAAAGACGATAAGACAATAATAAGAAGTTAAGAAGTTTTTTTTTTTTTTTTTTTGCATTTTTGTATACAGTACATGAAGTGCAGACAAACAAACTGTGAAACAAAATGGACAAACAAAAGCTCAAATTTAAAAATGTATACGGCACACAAACTGAACACTGAAACTGAATAAATATGAACAAAAATTGATATATATATATATATATATATATATATATATATTCAACATATGTATATGTGTGTGCCTGTGGACGCATATATACATGTGTGTGCGCGTGTACTTTTTTTATCTGAATAAATCCACCCACTATATGCTAGGTTCAGTGTGGGTTTGTTGCGATCAGCACAAATTTTACTGCCCCCGCATAAGCCCAAAGTTCTTTTCCTTTCATTTCCCATGGTTCACATGTAATACCCGTTTTCCACTCTTCATATTTGTTTTATATAGGGTACAGTAAACAGAGAATGGTCTTTTCTGAGGCTGCGGTTTGCACATGGTGATCTGCAGTGAGTCATTAGCCGGTCCTGATTTAGAAAAGGGAATATCACAGAAATGCGTCTTCTGCTGTGACTGCTGCCTTTTTCATAGCGGCCGAGGTGAGACAGCAGAAGAGGCACCTGACTAATGGTCGGCTGTTTTAAAGCAGATGTTGTTTTCTGGGGCTTTTCAAGAGGCTTTTCTTACTCAGCACTGAATAGATTTGCAGTACCGATTTATTCAACCGAAGACATATTCCAGGATAGAATGATCAGATTGGCTATAATTTTTGCAGTTTTCTATGGTTATACAATGATCGAGTTCATATGAATATTCAAGGAGAATTATTATTAGCAGAGGGAGCCTCTTCCTGCAGATATCTGAAATTCTAATTGTGGCAGGTAATGTGGGTAATCTCTGCCTGCTCCTAGCTGGTTGTTGATGTCGTCGTCCCTACCTAATTGCCTCGGTCAACTGGGATTGTGTTTTATTTTGCTTTCAGCTATTTTTAATACGCTGCTGTTTCATGTTTAACCGGGCTGCCAGCTGCGAGAGGAGAAAGCTTTTACTTTGCACCTTGAAAGTATCTTGCCTGAGTCTCAAGTCAGACATTTGGATAAGCATGTAGTCAGTCCTTTCAAGGGTTCAGGTATATACAGGAATACACCCTGAAAGATTGTGCCATGCTCCTAAGGAAAACTTAGGAACAAAAAGAACATAAATCTGCATTATTAAGGGTGAAGAACAAGTCATCGTTAGAGCTAGTGTTTTCCTCTTCAAGACGAAATCCGAAAGAGCTGATCTGCTAAGCCCTTATTTCTAATTCCATCTTACACCTAAATTAGCTGTAACTAATGTACTCGCACAGTTTTACATAAAAAAAAAAATATATATATACGTATGTATTTGTTTGTTTGTTTAATATAGCTATTTACAATAATAATATCTTGCAATAATTGCAATAATAATATCTTGCAATAATTGTTCGGCAAGAGGCTTGCAAAATATATAAATTTAATGCACGATACTACTTATAATTTAATCATTTTGAATGATGGTATATATGAATATGCTGTGCTTTAACGTGGATACAGATGTCAGAGATTCTTTAAATCAAGATTTTGCATTGTATGTTAGTTGTCCATAATCATGATTTGTGCCTGTCGCCTATCTGAAATTAAGTCCCATCCTTTGAAAAGGTGGTCATTTCATGGATCTTAATAGAAACTGAAACAGAAGGTGGGCCAGTGACATTTTTCCCATTATTGAAAATGAATACCATATTTACTGGGTGGCATGGCAGTATCTCAGTGGTTAGTGCTGTGACCTTACCCATCCAAGAATATCGATTTGAAATTTGCGTTTGGGTCTTCTTTGGTTTCTCTGGTTGCCTATAGCTGTCCAAAAACGTGTCCAGGTGAGTTGGTATCAGTAGGTAATGCAGTGTGTGTGTGGATGCCAGTCCAATGTCTGGGCTGCTGTCCCCTGCCATGTGCGTTATGCTGCAGGCTAAGTGTAATCCTGTGCTGGATAAGTAATATAGAAGGTGGATGTTACTGCTTTTTGATGGATGGATGGATGTATGGATAGAAAGATAGGGGAGCATTAAGAAGAAGTGACATGCACAAATAAACCATATCCACGGTGATCCGTGGTGCATTTTGAGGGATTACCAGCATGCAGAAATCCTTTCATCAGCATATCTCTTTTATAGTGTGTTTTTAAGGGTGTAACGGCAGCTATTCTAAGGTTAACTTTAATTCCAAGGGTTTGCATTGTATAATTTACCCTTATTTGTCACCCGAATATCGTGAGAGTGTATCAGTTGTTGTATCTGCTTATTAGCTAGCTGATAGCACTCATCCTGGGTGTATTGTGCCAGTATTCCTGCAGGGAGTCCATTTGTATTTGTTACCTGTCACATTGAAATTGCCACCGCCTAATCCATGGTCTTTCCACTGACAGCGAAAGGAATTTATTTATTTTTGTTGACTAAACCAGGGAAAGTGTTATATTTTAAGGCTTTCAAACTCTGTAAGAGCAGAGACTTGTGGCAGGGCCAGAACATCAAGCCCCGATCTGAGGGGAGATCTGGGTCCCGTCTTCAGCTGTCAGTCGACATTGGCCTATCTGACACTGGCCTGTCTGGCGGAAAATAATTGGGTGAGTCCTTCTACTTGGAGATTCCTCATAAAAAAACGGTGCCCCAGGATCACCTGAAATGGGTTCTCTCCTGCTCACAGCTCCAAATGGGGGGGGGGGGGGGGGGGGCTTTCATTTTACACCCAGGGGAGCCAAAGGATAATGTTCAATGTGTCTGAAGAATCGGCCGTAACTGAAGCACCTCTGGTATCTCGGTTGCTGTCACGGGGTGATTTTTCCCATGCTGTGTTTCGCTTTGACGTGCAAGGTGTTGATGAAGTGTAGCAGATATATCCCTCAGATCAGCTGGAGGATAAATCATCTGCAGAGAGGCTCCCATCAGCCTGTGCTTTCTCAGTGGCTGCTGAGATTATGAAACCTTTGAGGACTTTGATTATTTTGTAAGATGGAAGTCATTTTTCTACAGCTGTCTGTTCCTTTTTACCACTGCGACAACAATAATTAGCATACGATGATGCTGACTGATCTGAGGTATTTATGTAATAACTATGTGTAACTAACTATGTGACTTACCGTGTGTAAAAAAAATCAAGTAAATAAATTCTTTGGTCTGTTTTAAGTCAGTCTTTGGTACATTTGGTGCATTTTGTTATTTTCATATTATTTCTATGTTTTGTTGCAGCACTTTCATGATACCGAAGGCTTATTAATTCTTCTTCTGTTAACATACAATGCCATGAAAACAAGTAAAATAACAATTCCCTCACTGGGTTACGTCTGGGTTGATGTCAGAAAATCTGATCCCTTTGGCATCATGCATTCAATGGTTCAGGTAACCTGTCACTTTGACCTGACCTCTGTAGTGGCAGATCAGTCCAGTAGTAAAGTACAGTTATCACACAATAATAAATCGGTTATCTATAGTCAAAGAAGATGTCTGACATCATTTCTGGTCTGTAACACTGTAACAGAATCTTGTATTAGTCATTAATTCCAATAAAACCTCTGCGACAGCATCCGAGATCGTTCAAATGTAAGCTCCTACGCATTCAGTGAGCCAGCATGAGTGTGCTACATCGGGGAAGGCAGGCTTTTGCGTTGACCTAAGGCGACACTTTGATGGGATTGTTGAAAAGGCAGGCAGGACGTCAAGGTCGGGCTCTGAGCTCCAGAGCATTTTCTTGTCTATTAGGAAGTCCATAGAGACACAAAAACGCACAGAGACGTACTGTTTCTTTCCGGATATATGCAGGTACATAAATATGCTGTCTAAACCATGCTTTTGTTTAGCTACTGATCGACTTTTCATGAGGTGGTGTCAGTCACAAAATATGTCACAAAAGCCTTCAGTCATTATTTGCTGTTGTTTTATATAAAAAGCAGAAATTGTTTCTGGATGAATGGATGTTTTGTGTTTTATGACTGCAAATGTAGCTACTCAGACAAGACCTGTGACCTGTGATATATTCTTAGCTTTTGTCCTGTACTGGATAAGCTGTGAAAGATGGATAGAATATCTTTTTCATATCCATAAATGAAGGTCACTGCCAAAACTAAGATGTCACAGAGCAAGCACCAGTATTTAATTTAAGAAAAACAGTGATAATCTCATAATTCAGCTACCTCCCAACTGTTCATCATGGAAAGGATTGGGTACAAGTCAGACAGATCATGCAAACTCCATACACACAACTTAGAGGTCAGACTGTAGCCTCCAACCCTGGAGGTGTGAGGTAACAGTGTGAAACAAATAAAGGCAAAAAGGAATCTAAGTATATTTAAAAAACATACCTTTGGGAGGTTCTTAGTGAAATTTTAGTCAAAATTGTTTTCTAACCCAATTCCCTTCATTTTAGGGTTATTTGCGACAATGTAAAAAGAGGAGAGATATGTTCAATGAAGATCAGGTGAAAGTCATATTTGGAAACATAGAGGACATCTACAGATTCCAGATGGGCTTCGTTCGGGACCTCGAGAAGCAGTACAACACAGAGGAGCCCCATCTCAGTGAAATCGGGCCTTGTTTTCTAGAACATGTAAGTACCCCGCATTCTGCTCAGCGGTAAAATGTTCTCTGCTTTCATAATGCATAAATACACCTACTGTACATAGCAGGCTCTTGGCCGGCTAGCTATTGAGATCGCATCAGCTTTGAATGCATCAGTGCTTTAGCCGCTCTGCTGTATACTAACCTTTTCGAGCAACATTTATTAGTATAAAATGTAACTTTTATGCAGAAAAAGCTTCAGACATGCACAGGACATACTTGATATTATGTACCTTTGTCACCGTGAGCTAAGCTTGTAGTGAGGAGTATCGTTAAAACATGTCTTACACATGTTCTTGGATAATACTCATATATTCTGTGGCCAGGGTTTTAGGTACACACGCTTGTTAAGAAAATGATGTAGATGATGTGACCTAAAATCAGCACAGACTGGATCTAGAGGTTAAGTTGATAATACACAGGGCAACTTATTGAGCAATGTTGCCAACTAGGTGAGACGAAGGGCAACTCATCTGGATCTGGACGATCAGAGGAAGTTGCCCAAAGCTGATTAAAGTTTTTCAAATAGAAATTGCAGCCCAGTATCAATCGGAAAGTGTCCGAGCAACATCGGTCAGTGACATTGCCTGGCATCATCACCATAGTCACTCTTCGACTAGGCCATGATGCATGTTTCACAAAAGCATGGTGTATGTGTTGGTGCTGGGGCATGCAACCAGAACCAGCGGCCCACTTTGGATTTTCAGGTGCTGCAGAGAATGGTGTGATGAACAAAAAGCATTCAAATGTATTTCTGGGGCCAAATACACCTGGTTAATAAGGGAGGTCAGCGGAGAGTGGCCAGGCTCGTTAAAGTTAACAGGAAGGGCACAACTGCAAAAATTATGGCTCAGTACGAAAGTATAGCACAGATGCTCAAGCTGTCAACTCTCAAAGTGAATATGAGAGGCAAAAATGGGTCCTATCTGGCACTAGCTCGATGCACCTACTAAAGTGTACACAGAGTGTATATTTACAGCTTCTCAAGCTTAAGAGTACATACAGCACTTCTAAATATGTTACATTTGAAGGATCAGTTCAGTTTACAGCAGTATAAACTTGTCTGACTAGACTGTGTTCCACACAAATGGCTCCACACTTACTGGGAACAGTGAGGCTTCACGCTGACGCGGTGCACGTGGCTATAGTGAGCCAGAAGTGCACGTGGCTATAGTGAGCCAGAAGTCAGGAAGTACATCGGACCAAAGATAGAATATAAACACCTTTTGTACCCTCTGTGATCAGAATAACAAAACTGATAAGGATTATGAAGACTCACAGGTGGCGACAGACTGAAATAGAATAGCTTTGTACTGCAGCACTATATACCGAAATGTTTTTTGTGTTAGTGTTATTATCTTCTTGATTTTTTAATTACATTTTTGTATTATTATTTTAATGTGAAATCTAGTTTTCATTTTCAGCGAGTTTTCTTTAGTTTTTAGAGATACAAATCTATTTAGTTGTAATATATTTTAGTTTTGGTTTTAGTAATTTTATTTCTAGGGAATGAAGGAAGCTTTCAGGACTTTGATAGTTACTACAAGATATTATAATGTGGCGTCATTGGCTATTGCTGTTGTTGAAGTGCTTTGCATGAGAGGATAAGCAAACAAACAAATGAGTTCAGCTGAATAATATTCAAAAACAGTAAGGGATAGTATTTGATGTTTGTTTTTATTTTATTTCAGTTGACTTCAGAAGCAATATTTATACTTCTTGTTTAGTTGTCGTTTTTATTTTATTTTTGCTTATTTATTTCAGTACATGGAAATGTTCTTGTTAATGGTAATAACCTTGCTTTGCATGCTGCAAGTACATAGTGCACAGTTAGTTTTTGTTAGTTTCTTATAATATCCATCCAGCCATCCATTTTCTGAAAGCGCTTATCCTTTCGGGTTGTGGGGGGGTCCAGAGCCTGTCCCGGAAGCTAGGGATATGAGGCGGGAAACACCCCAGGATGAGTGGACCAGCCCATCGCAGGGCACACTCACACCCCAGACACTCACACCTACTGTATGGGCAATTTGGTAACACCAATGAGCCTCAGCATGTTTTTGGATGGTGGGGGGAAACCGGAGTACCTGGAGGAAACACCACGATGACACGGGAGAACATGCACACACCCCGCACACATGGAACCTGGCCGGAGACGTGAACGCCACTTCCAGAGGTGTGAGGCAACAGTGCTTACCACTGCACCACCGTGCCGCCCTAATAGCCATATCAGACTTAATAAATCTGACTTCTAAGAGCACCTTTGCTCTGCAGCTCCACCCCAGGCCTGACATGAAAGTACACGGTGGCCTGGCACATTGGCTATAGAATTGCGAACATACACGATTGTGGACGGTCCAGCACTATGATTCCCGATTGTGGACGGAGCACACCTTGATGCGTGCCTGCTTTTTCGCGAAGAACCAACCCTTAGGCTTATTGTAATCCTCTGTATAAAAGAGGACTCAAAAGCCACTGATGTATCAAGTACCCAAGAGCAGTTTTGTCCATTAAGGTTTGGAAAATCCTCCGAGATATGAAGAAGTAGCTGGAAATGATTCGGTCTATATTTTAGCGTTTTGCAACAATTTAAGCAGCCAGCGAATGTAATTTGGTGACATGTTGAGCAATACTGACTCCTGCCAAATATCACCAGACTAAGCTGTGTGTTACGACGCGGCCTTGCTGTCCAGTGTGCTGTGATTTCGCAACACTTTGCTGAGTGATTTTGTTAATGCTTCGACTCTTTGTCGACCGCCTGTGTATTTTTCACAGTCACTTAAATTCAGATGAATTGCTGTTTGTGCTACTTACTGAGTTTGTACAGTAAGGATGACAAAGGGATACGCTGTGATTTATGAAAGGATGGTAACTGTAAGACTAGCTCCAGGCAGGAGTGTAAATAAAATCACAGAGACTTTATTTGCAGAGTAAAGTGCACAGGAGTTTATCAAAACCAGCGGGACGGAACGTAAACAAAAGGTAGCCATTCAAGCAGGGGAAATAAAAAATTCCAGTCTGGATGTGGAATGTGATTCTGAGAACAAGAGACAGGTGAACAATCACCTGACCTCACCGTCCTACAGGATGTCCAAAGCTCCCCTTCCACTTTTCTGTAGGATGTTGTTGTTTTATTGGCTCGGACGCTGGTTTTTAATTATTATTTAATAGGATGTAGCATTTTTAACCCTTACACGACCTGCCTTCACCTCTTGCCATTTGCCACGCAGCAAGACGGATTCTGGATATACTCTGAGTACTGCAACAACCACCTGGACGCCTGCATGGAACTGTCGAAGCTGATGAAAGACGGACGTTACCAGCACTTCTTCGAAGCCTGCCGCCTCTTGCAGCAGATGATTGACATCGCCATCGACGGCTTCTTGCTCACGCCAGTGCAGAAGATCTGCAAGTACCCTCTGCAGCTGGCCGAGCTGCTTAAGTACACTGCCCAGGATCACAGGTAAGCCCTAGCACCAGTGCTAGGCACTGCTAGCTGTCCATATCCGGCCATGTGGGCCTTTGTTGTCGATTAGTGCACAAAGACTCCAGGAGGCCATGAGATAATCTATAAGCTGTATGATCTCTGTATATTCTTGTCATGAATATTTTGTCACCCTACAAGTTGGTACTTCTTTGGTCTATCATGGAATCACATGGCATCATGTGTTTGAGTGATGATGGTCTATTTAAGATCCCACTCAGAATCCCTTTGAATAATGCATTGAATTACATCTTGCTGCCTTCAACTGATATGAATGCTTTCAATGTCCCAAACCATATTTTTGTCAAAACCAGGGCTGGCCAACCCTGCTCCCGGAGAGCCACAACCCTACAGAGTTTAGGTGCAGCCCTAATTTAACACACCTGATACTGATAACCGGGCCCTTCAGAAGCGTCTTAATTAGAGTCAGCTTTGCTTCAACATAGCTGACTCTAATTGCTCTCCAGAAGCAGGGTTGGCCAGCCCTGGTCAAAAATGTAAATTTAAACATTGAGGACCATTTTTTAAACAGATTGAAGTGCTGTATTGTTGCCTTGTTTAACTATTAAGCTGCTTTAAGAAATAGTCAGTAAGAAGGAGAACCGACTTTCCATCTCCTTTAGAAATATTTTAATATGTTAGTCTAGGTTCGGTTGAGCTTCATTGTGGCTTTCATGATGTGATTTAATTACTGACATGTCAGTAGGCTTTGGCCTGTGCAAACCAGCTGTCATTCTTTGTCTATACATGTAACTGAATATATAATAATAATAATAATAATAATAATTACTACCACTACTAATAATAATACTAACAATAATAATAAACATAATTTATGATAATTGACTGATAATCCATATTTTCAAAGCTTATACATTTGGAAGACAGAAGCTAGCTGTTCGTGCTACCCTTAATACATGTACATTTTATTTAGAATGTGATTTATTTAAAGTCCTGATTAATGTGCAATAATTTACATCTTACTTAAGTTATAACGCTTAACTTGTAAATTGCTTTATGCATGCCTTATTTTCTTTTAGTTATTTTTTAAATGTTGTTTAATCAGTTAAATTATTAGCTCATTGCTATTTGTCAAGGAAGCTTCATTTTTAAGTAGATGAATATTTTACCAGAACAATTTAGATTAAGTGCAATCACTGACATAGCCTACAGCTTTTGCAATGTAAAGCTGTGACTTTAATGGCCACCCTACCTCTAATACTTATAATAATCTGGCCCAGGCATGTGAGAACGTTGGCTGTTAATTGCAGAATAAATGTCTGTAAATGCAGTATAAACTACAAACTGCCTGTGTTCCCATTGCCTGTACTGTATACTGTGTGTAGCACAGCACATATAAAGGAGAATGCTATGGCTTCATTTGAAGGAAACATTTTGGCTTAGGGAACAGGCAGCATCTGTGCTGACAATAATTCTTTCACTGCACTCAGAATAGCATGGAAATTGAATCTTCCTACTCGCTGAAAAAAAATTTGCTACTTTAACCGTGACATCCATTTTCGCAAGACAACCAAGTTGTTTTTTTTTGTGTTTTTTTTTTTTTTTTGTTTCCAGTCCTCAAGTTTTCACGTTTGAAATAAATTTTAGCAAAGTCATTACTTTCAGCTCCCTTGTCTCAAAGATTCGGTTTTGATCACTTCGAGCACAGAGCTGGCACCAGCAGCTGAAGACAGAACTTCATTTGAAGCCTCCATTTGAATTTCACTGCTGAGTTTAGCAATTCAAATGGCAACCTTCACCGTTAGCTTGTGCGTGTGACTCACTTGATAGGCTAGCTGATTTTTTTCCCTTGTGATATAAAGTTATGGGTGGCTGACACTGTTGCCTCACGCCTGGAGAGTTGGGGGTTCGATTCTTGCCTTTGCTCTGCATGTGTATGGAGTTTGAATGTTCACATCATGTCATATAGGTTTCCTTTGGGTATTCCTCCTACAGTTATGTTGAATTGGTGTTGTTAAAATGTTTAAATTTATGTGCCCTGTGATGGACTAGCATCCCTTTCATGGTGTAACCCAGCCTTATACCCTGTGCTGTTTGCATAAGTGGTGTGTATATGGGGTGGGGCCTCAGGTTCCCTGGCTGACGCTGCAAAGTGATTGCCCCCCAGAGTGCTCTCTCCTCTGTCACTCACCAGTTCAGAACATATCATTGGCTAATGATAATAGTGGTCCCTCTTATGCCCCAAATTAAATAAATCCTAGAATCATCCCTGAGATAGACGGACTTTAAGTTACCTATATTGGTGCGAGGGTGGGAGAAGGCGAAAGATTATGCCTTATTGACTCCAACAAAATTAGTAGCTTTATAAATATCGAATTGTGACGGCATCTGTATTCCTGCCTTGCAGTGATTACCGATACGTAGCTGCAGCCTTGGCCGTCATGAGGAACGTCACCCAGCAGATCAATGAGAGGAAAAGAAGACTGGAGAACATTGATAAGATAGCACAATGGCAGGCATCAGTGCTGGATTGGGAGGTAAACAGCTATTATATTATGAACGTGCGGCTATTGTTTTATACATTGTTACACAGTCTTAATAGCAACAGTTTAGATTTATGAAAGAAATGCCCGGTGGATGGAAACGCAGCCCACCAATATTCTCAAACTGGCTTTTCAGGTTAATTATACTGTAGCGAAGTACAAATGTTATAGCAAATTATGCAATTATGTAATCAGGTTTAAGTATTCTTTATTACTAATATTATGCTCTGTTAAATGAACAACTATGATTACTTGAAGATTTACCTGAGATAAAAAGGGATACTTTTAAAAGTAAAACAAAGAACAAGAATTGCCGCTCAGAAGAATACAATCGATTATTATTATCATTAATCATTATTTTGATTATTCGATAATAACCTTAGTCATTCTAAGCCCATGAGAAACAAAGTAGATTATAAATAATTGATTTATTTACAGCATAACTTTACAATAGCCTATGTTTCAAATGAAGAAAGGATATTAATTTTTTAGCAATTACCACAAACAGCACCCTCCACAATTACTGGCACCCCTGGTAAAGATGTGGAAAAAGCCATAAAATACATTTATTTTGTATTGCAGTAGCATAATCTCACACTGAAAAATTTAGAAGAATCTAACCTCTCACTTGTGTACATTTATTCATTCATAAATCCCACATTAAGAAATAATTTTTTATAACAAAATCACCAGTTATTGACACCCCTGCTGTATATACTTTGTACAATCCCCTTTTTCTCCTATAACATTTCAAAAGGTTGGAGAATACATAGAAGGATCTTTTACCATTCCTCTTTGCACAGTCTCTCTAGATCATCCAGAGTATCGTCCAGAGTCCTGGGTCCTCTCTTATGCAGTCTCCTCTCCAGCTCACCCCATAGATTTTCCATGGGATTTAGGTCTGGGGCCTGAGATGGCCATGGAAGAAGGTTGATTTTGTGTCTTGTGAACCATTTCTGTGTTGATTTGGCCATATGTTTTGGATCATTATCCCGTTGAAAGACCCAATGGTGACCCATTTTCAGTTTCCTGGTAGAGGCCATCAGATTTTTATTTAAAATGTCCTCGTATTTCAAAGTGTTCATGATACCATGCATTCTGCCAAGGTTCCCAGGGCCATTGGAAGAGAAACAGGCCCACAGCATCACAGATCCTCCGCCATACTTAACAATCAGCATGAGGTGCTTTTCCGCATATTCATTCTTTGTTTTACGGCAGACCCACCGGGAGTGTTTGTTGCCAGATAGCTCAGTCTTAGTCTCATCTGACCAAAGCTCATGGTTCCAGTTCCAATAGTGTTTAGCAAAGCCAAAATTTTACGTTTGAGACTGTAGAACAGTAAAGGCTTTTTCCTGAAGATTTTGGATACCTTTTTTTTTTTTACCACCCTTACCATCCTCCTCACTGTGCATGGTAGCAAGATAGACTTGGGTCCTCCTCCAGCCTTGTCTGTCACAGTACCAGTAAACTCTTTAGTTATTGCTCTGACTGTAGATGGGCAAGTTTAGGCAAGTAGCTATTTTCTTGTAGCCATTTCCTGACTTATGAAGATCAACACACCTCTGCCTTACTTGAATGGCATGTTCTCTTGTCTTTCCCATTTTGAGGAGTGGCTAAGAGAAATGGGCCTCTGTGCCATGTCATATTTATACCCCAAGGAAACAGGAAGTCATGGGATACTAATTAGAAGTTCCTAGACACTCTGATCAACTTAGAAAAGTAAAATATAAATTACAAATATGCTTCAGTTACATTTATTTTATAGTGTTAGGGGTGCCAATAATTGGGGGACTGATGATTTTGTTATAAACAATAATTTCTTAATGTGGGATTTATTTTCTAATGAAGAAATGTACTCAAATAAGAGGTTAGATTCTTTTAAAAAGTGTGTAAAATGTGAGATTATGCTACTGCAATACAAAATGAATTTATTTTAAAGCTTTTTACAAATGTTTACCAGGGGTGCCAATAATTGTGGAGGGCGCTGTACTTGAAGGCTTATATGTCAGTGTGTTTTAAATCTTGCACTTCACCCAGCTCCATAATAGACCAATTGGGACAAAGACCAGTGTACGTAGGAGCCTGAAGGTGGTGGACACCCCCCCCCCCCAGTCTGTGTATATATACATATGTGTGTGTGGTCTTTCCTAATTAATCAATCACTTCCATTCAAATCTTGGCAGCTTATAACATAATATTGTTATAACATATTATAACATATATCGACAGAGAAGAGTCATACAGTATATACTATGACATATGATGACGTATATACCGTATTGGCCCGAATATAAGATGACCTGAATATAAGACGACCCCCCCTTTTCCAAGTTCATTTTTGGGAAAAAGTTTTTTGAAGACTAGATTTTGTTCAGATTTTATTCAGTGTTGTGGCATTATTGTGAGGGAGAGTGGCCGATTCATTTAGGCTAAGTCAAAACGCGAATAAGACGGCCGCGAATTTAAGACGACCCCCCCTTTTTAAGAGGTATTTTTAGAACAAAAACTGCGTCTTATATTCGGGCCAATATGGTATATACATACTGTATATGTAGCTTCATTTTCAAAGCATTTACCATTTAACAGAACCCATTTTAATGTTTCCTTTGTTGAGGATACATGCACTGCCTTTTATAACTGGCATCCCCTTTAAACGAAGAGACATGACCTCATTACTGAGGAATGGCTGAATTGTTACAGGGATGTCCTACTTTCAACTGTTAGCATTGGTAACCTCTGTAATGATCAGGAAGGACAGTGCCCATGGTGGCCAACCAATTACTGGCTCATAATATTGTAGGACAAAGTAAAACAATGAATGAAAGCAAGAAAAAATACTGTCAGGGCAAATATATGTACCTGCGGGAATCAAGTTATTTTATTTATTTAGGTTTAGAGTTATGTAACTACCAGTTTTTGTAGGGTTAATTACTCTTTATCAGTTAGGAAAGTGGTTTAAAGTTTTCATTTCTTTCAATTATTTCTCTACTATTTTATGCATGAAATAAGAAATGAAGGACAAGGCAAACAAATGGGCCATTGCACTATTATTAAGCTATTATTAAACACATATTGGTTATAAAGAATGTCAGATTGAGCTCCCTATTCGTTGTTCGAGCTGAACGCTGAGCCTGCCAGTCAGGCCTTTTGCCGCTCAGTGGATGTAACCGCAGTGATGGCATATGCATACCCTCTGCACTTCAGGTCGGGATTGTCGCCCACGTTGAAATGCTGCAGAGGTACAAAAAATGACTAGGTAATGAGTGTGGATTGTGTATGTCAGTCTTGTTGAGTTTCTGTTGATGTCTGGTATTACTTGACATTTCCAAGTTATCTAAAACACTAGATAAATGAAGATCACCATCAACCACAGGTGTGCCGCTATTGGAATTTTTTTCGACTGAGAAAAACGGTGGGGGAGGGGGTGACTTGGAGATCTTCTTGTCCCCTGGCACAAGCAGGACACGTGGTGGACCTGCTTAGAGCATATCCTCATGGACAAGGAGCAACTACTGTGCTTCCCTTTTGTCCACACAGGGGGATGACATTCTGGACAGGAGTTCAGAGTTGATTTACACGGGGGAGATGTCATGGATTTACCAGCCATATGGGCGGAGTCAGCAGAGAGTCTTCTTCCTGTTTGATCATCAGATGGTTATGTGTAAAAAGGTGAGGTGTATGGTTTTACACTGAACACACATCGGCCTTGTTTTGTAAAGTATATGAAATACTGTCCTGTTTTTGAACAGAAAACAAGCATTGTTTAATGTAACTCCCAAGCCCACAATGTTTTTAAAAGGGGGGAGTAATATCATATGAAGTATATCACATGAAGTGTTTCACTGAATCAAATCAGTCTAAAAATGGGATAATTCAGAACAAGAACAGAATTAAGAGTACAAGTTTTAAAAACCCATAATTTTAATGAGATTGAACTCCAGAGTAATTATGCTAAAATTGACACTCTAAACTGTTCTGTTGAGACTATAATTTATGAAACTGTCCTTCTCTCAGTCCTATAGCAAGATCTTTTTTAGCTTTGGATGCATATAGAGTATATATTTGTCTTTAAATCCACATTTCAAATATGCCATCCTCTTCACAAAGTGCATGCCCGGTGTATATATTTGACCACATTCCAGGATGTTAGTTCGGCTTTTCTTAATAAAACTGCAAATTTATTGCATAACTCATTGTCACTGGGCATCTCTCATTCTCTGTCAGATGGCCAATCACGTTTTGAGAATAAGAACTGATTCCACACTTTTCTTCCATGCACATCAGATCCTGTTTTATGCACCCTGCCAGTGTTTTAAGCATGTCAAATTCCTGATGAATCCTTTTATAATTTAAGCACTTTTTAAAATATATTCTCCAGTGAATTGATTTAGGTAGGTAGATTTAGTTCAGACATTATACAAATGATGATTTTCTGTTTTTAATATCACCACATTGCCTGCACTAGTTCTATCACTGCAAGACCATTCTAAAATTAGAACACTAATTTAAAATGAGAGCACTCTTTGATCTGTGAACATAATCATATTAGCAATCACAGCAAACAAGATCTTGTGAAAGGAGAACAGAGCATTGTGATGAAGGAGACAGAAATGGAACTGGAATATCACTGGTTCAGATTCCCCGAGGTCACTGGCTGTCATACAGGGATTATGCTGAGACTATTATGAGTTGAAGTTCCTGTCTGTTTGTTTGCTTGTTTGTTTAATTTTTGTAATGCATGTCTGCAATTGTTTGTTTACTTTTTGTATGCATGTCTGCATCGGTTTGTTTGTTTACTTTTTGTAATGCATGTCTGCATCTGTTTGTTTGTTTACTTTTTGTAATGCATGGCTGCATCTGTTTGTTTGTTTACTTTTTGTAATGCATGGCTGCATCTGCTTATCTCTATCATTTAAGCTGAAGATCAATTCTGGCCTTCATTTTCTGGATCTGTGCACTGAGTGGCAGTTCGATAATGCTGCACTACCTTTGTTGTACAATGTACAATGTAAAGTCTCCACTTTGGCAACTTGTGGTGGAGTATTCCCAGCACAATTTTTTGGCTTTCCATTCTCTAATTATTTAGACTTTGGCTCTTGAAAATGTCTGTCAGATCAGTGGCTGAAAATAATTAGCTCATTAGTTGATAAATTCAAAAGGCACAAATTGGCAGAATGAATAAAAGGAATTTATAGCTGCGCTTTATACTTAATTTTGTTTTAGTCTAGTAGTTCTTTGGAGAATTCTGCTCTTTATTCAATTGATTGTTATGTGAGAGCACTCTATTCCACATCCAATGCAAAACACAAGCTGTAGGTGAAGCTCTGAGGCTGTTTGCTTGAAAGCAGACCATCAGCAATGCTAATTAAATGTGATTAATTATCATTGTTGACGCACCACAGCATGCAGCAACGAAATGTGTTTTTTGCTTTTAACCCATATGACATAGCAGGTGGCAGCTACGTGAGCACCCGGGGAGCAGTGCTTGGGGACGGTACCTTGCTCAGGGTACCTCAGCGGTACTTGTGGGTCGGGGACTCAAACCCACCACTACACTACCTGCCTGGCCCAGATGACCAGTGCAGTCGATAAAAATTTAATTCATCCACAGGACTTGATACGCAGAGACATCCTGTACTACAAGGGGCGCATTGACATGGACAGGTATGAGGTAGTGGACACAGATGATGGCCGAGATGAGGACTTCAACGTGAGTGTCAAGAACGCCTTCAAGTTGGTCAACAGGGACGCAGAAGAGATCCACCTGTTCCTAGCCAAGAAGTTGGAGGAGAAGATCCGGTGGGTCAGAGCGTTTCAAGAAGAGCGGAAAATGGTGCAAGAAGATGAAAAAATAGGTAGGGGGCCTTCTGCTGAACATACAGATGTTATGGTGGTGAATAGATGGCAGGATGGATGGATGGATGATAGATAGATAGATAGATAGATAGATAGATCAGTTGTATGAGTCAGTTTGTGTTTTCTGAGGGTTACTCATAAGAATGATTAGATCATTTTTATTTTTATTTCAAGTTTTAAAACTTTCTTTTAGGACCACACAGTCCCCTATTTTGTGGAATGAGATTTTGATTATAAATTGAAAGATTTTAAATCAGAATAACATGCACCATTGTGGTTGTAATGGTGGCTTTGCCAACTCTGACTCATGCTTTCAAATTTTAGGGTTTGAAATCTCTGAATATCAGAAGCGGCAAGCTGCCTTGACAGTACGGAAAGTCACTAAACAGAAAGGTGAGGGCTCAAAGAGACACCAGTTGATCCCTGAAAATTTTTTCTTTTGAATAAAGTTGTGAACTTTGGCTGACACGCAGTTATGCACACTGTTTTGATGTTATTTTTTAATTATTTCAGTTTTGAAGTGCTATGTATGTGCTTTTTTTCTTTTATTTAACAATTGAAGTCACAGGTGTAGAAATTCCCTGGTGAGAAAAGCCTCTGAAATTGTTGTCTGAGTTTAATAAATTTTTCAACGAAGTAAAAACCCAAATGATGGCATACGTTATGTATTTGGCCGGAATAATGTCGAACAAAAGGTGTGCTGTTCCATTTTTACTTTATGTTCAGTTGAAAATATTGTGGCTATATAACATTTATGACACGGTGATGCTCACATCGGTTAATTAACTAAGAATGCATCAGCTTTCGTTTATTGTATGTTGGTTTGCGCATATGAACGTGAGCTTGCTGCATATATCAGATTAAAGCTGGATAAAATATATTTGTGTAACTGGTTTTAAAAAGCTTGCTCTGTGCTTTATTTGTGTTTGCAGTTGTATATGTAATGTTCCCCCCAGTAATAAAAATTCTGTTAACATAATTGAGGATTAATGTAGGAATTCAACAATTGAAAATTTGACTAGCTACCTATGACTTGCATGAGCATTATGCATTTCTATAGTGTCTGAGTATTAGATTCCTCATTTTTTCATTATAGATATTTGTCATAATGTATGTTTGTAATCATTTGTGCATGGGTAACACAAGGTGAAGTATTCTTTTAAATTTTCAGATTCATTTTTAGATATCATGCGAAAGATGGCGTTTTTATATCGACATGGTATGAGAATGATAAAGGTATATTTATTAGAGTCCAATGTAGCGTAATAATAACTATACAAGATGCCATGTCAGCCGCTGCAGGAAATCGTTTTCAAATGCCAAAGCAAAGCATACCCTTTTTCTGGCCATTATGTGGAAGAAACCATAGTTTGGTAGAGGAAACCAACAGACACTGTATGTTTTTGGCTCTGAAAAATGTTAAAAATAACATTGCTTTCATACAACTAAGCATTGAAAAATTACCATGCGAGTGTTTCTTGTGGGAAACCGATGAATGTCCTAAATGATAAAACAAACAATAGAACATCCCTTAAGATGCCATGGCAACATACGTTCTCATTCATTACAAATGTAGTTTTTTTTATACAATTAAGTTTATTTCGGTGTTAACGGATATTTCCAGTAGCAAAGTGGTGATTTCCAAATGCTCTCAGGAAATGCTGATATAAAGGCAGGTAACACAGCAGTTTATCATGATGGTCTCTGTTGACACCTCTGTGACCTCTACCATGTTATTCCCATTTAACAAATTATTTACCTGTTTTCCATTGTCCAACATAAACAGACAAACCTCATAATCTATATATCGTATCGCCGAGGTTGGATGGTGACTAAGGCATCCAGCCCTGGTTGATACGATAGGGGCGGTGTGCTTTATCGATTTGTCTGTTTCTCTGTCGTTTTGGCATGATAATTTTGTTCGATGAATTTCATTCTTTAATCAACACATGACTGGCAGCAGTCATATTTCCCGCCTCCTGCTCCCTCTTTCTTTTCTGGCTCACTTTCTGTTTCTCTGTCTGTTTCCCACATTCAGGTGTAAGCCAAAACCGGTCCATGCCACCTTCATATCCACCTCCCCTGGACCCCTTGAACCATGGACAGTATATGGTACCAGACGGCTTGGCAGAGTCACAAGTTTTTGAATTTAATGAACCCAAAAGGAGCCAGTCTCCGTTCTGGCAAAATTTCAGCAGATTAACGCCATTTAAAAAATAGAGAAGATTTAGATATTTTTAGAAAGACCATATTATTTTTTGAGAAGCACTATACTATAATAACTATAATAATGGGTGTTTAAAAAAATTAGGGAAAGAAGGATCATTCGGAGTGACACTGATTGGTACATCCGCCTGACGTCACTGCTAAAACTGTCACTTGTACTACAGCTTGCGACAACTGCGACAGTTACTTCAACTACAACTGCAGCACCAAATCCGTGGAACCCATAAAAACAATAATAAAAAAACAACAAACAAACGAGAAAAAGAAACAACAAAAAAAACCTCTGACCAAAACAACTGCATTTTTCCTGTTCTTTGGGTTTTTATGTCATTAGGCTTTGCTTTTTGGGGATTGGAAGTTACCATTTACCATTTTTTTGAATAAAAAAGGAAAACAGACTCAACAAATGAACCTAACTGGAAGAAAAAAATAAATCTTATAGTTTCAACTGTTGTGCCATTCTGGGTGTCCCCTTTAGTGCACTGTGATTTTGATGGGTAACTCTGGATTGCTTAGATTGTCTTTCCTCTTGCACACAGTTTTTTGAGGTTGTTAGTAGTATCTTATGTAAAAGGGTGTTTTGGGAAGAGCAAAGCAAGACTTTGGTAAAAATGTCAATGCATATTCTTTATTCTTCTGTGTGCTTATGGTAGTTGCATGTAGAAATCATCCACCTGAGAATACTCGATGTAACGTAAGGTTTCTAATGGGTCAAGGACCAGACCAGTGCAAGTAACAAATGTAACAAATGTTGTTGACGGGATATTTACAGTATTTATTTTTTCCTAAAGTCCAGAATGACTTTTATTTTGCATGTCATAAAGGAAGTTATCCGGTTCTTTCCATTCACTATGAGTTGCTGTCTACAGTCTAAGTGACTCCTAAATAAGGGTTTTTAATGATACTGAATTTACGTATTGTACCATCATTTGTTAAATAGCTTCAGATCTCAAGATAAATCATCTAGCAGATATAAAGAGATTTAAGGCATAAAACACTCTTAGTTAGAATGGGGCCTTATCATACATTGGTCACTTTTCATTCCTTTCTTTGTATTTGAGAACGATGTCTTAACTGGTGTTATTCAA
The DNA here is from genome assembly GCA_026780765.1 of Petrocephalus schoutedeni. NCBI lineage: Eukaryota > Metazoa > Chordata > Actinopteri > Osteoglossiformes > Mormyridae > Petrocephalus > Petrocephalus schoutedeni. The sequence continues at coordinate 707,064 of JAODKL010000002.1, read as the reverse complement.
GGTGAAAAAAATATCTTCAGAAAGGAATATTAAAAGCACCGAAAAGAGAGCCAACAATGGAGAGGCTCCCTGACATGCAGGAAGTAGCCTGGACCCACTTTGACAGATAAAATGTGGGTGTTCATGGTGAGTTTACGTGCATGCTGTGTGGTGGGTTTATCCCATGGTGCCTATCTCCCACTTCTTCATCACAGCTGTATTTTGATATATCCTGTTAAGTGTCCCAATCCTAAACTGTCCTAAGTGGTCATCCACCCAATCAAGAATTGAGTTGACATGTACATAGAGCAGACCTTCACTGGGTCCTGGAGACTAGTCAGAGGCAATAATGCTATGACCTGTATCCTCTACTGACAATAAATAACGGAATTAGGTGCAGTGTACCTGCTTGATCGATTTTTAAAGTGTCAAAAATGGCAATGGGATCAAAAGAATGTTTTTTTTCTTTTGTAAAACTGTTACAGTAGTTGGTGTCTTAGATGCAGCTCTGAGAGTAGAACTGAATGTACTGTTTGTAACCTGATAGAAGCAAACCCTGTACCTGCAGTGGCTATTGTGGGGAAACAAAGCTGTCAGTATTTTGGTGTTCTACACACCGATGAACCTGCCCTTGTCCGGTCCACTATTTGCAGTGACAAATCAGTATGTGAAGTGTAACTCCATGTTAATTATTAGCATTTATTAGCCTATGTGCTCTCTCTCTCTCTCTCTCTGTCTCTCTCTCTCTCTCTGTCTCTCTCTGTCACACGCACACACACACACACACACACATGCATAAGATTTGCACATGGTACACACTGTGTTTCAGCTGTTTTTCCAACAGGAGAAAGGAGGGAAAAATAAAAAAAGATCCTGATTTTGAAGCACGGTGTGGGTTTTGCTAACAACATGGAAACCTGAGGTCACTCTTAGGACACAGCTGACCTTTTTGTCAGAATAGAGTTTATAAGTAGACATTCATGTCATATTAACTGTGCCTTCTACCACTCCTCTGCTAACTCTTAATAGAATTATCCCGATATGAATAAATAAGTTACATGTTTATGTTCATTGTATGTTTTCCCATGTGTGTTGCGGTATTAGAATCATGATTTCCGACATCTCACCAATGCTGTAGCAGAACGGAGAAGTTACATTTTTGTTTGCCAAACCAATTTGTACTGGTGTTTTGTTTTTTTTGATGTGTTACACATGGTTTGTGCAGTATCATTGTACTATTTATTGCTGCCATTTTCAGAGAAGTTTCTTTCATTGGACTGTTGGTGGATGGATCAGAGGATTACGTTGGCCAGAATAATTCAGAGTATCTCAATTCCCAATTATTCCTTCCTCTTTTAACCTTTCTAAGGAGTTATTTTTATTTTACTTGGTTACAGATTTACTTTGTAAGTATAATTTTGGTCTTGATTTCTTAAGTGCCAAAACACTGCCACACCCACCGGTTTGATGGAGCTTTAACTGTATATGTTGTTTACATCTATGCTTAGCAATCCAGAGCATAATGGATATTTAAAACATGTCATACTTTTCCCAGAACCTCAGAATGAACAATAATTTAACATTAAACTAGCAGCTAAACCGTGTGTATATACTGTAAATATGACAGATCATATATTTAAATATTGATATTTTAAGTATGATACAGTTATTCTTTAAGTTATGTGCTAGGTTTTGATTTCCTGTGAACGCATGTGGATGGCAACAAAGGCTCTGCATGACACAAACAGCATTCTCTGATTTTACATTCCATTCTGTTTTAAATGTGTTTATCTCATTGTTTTGTTCACTAGGCTGTTTGATAGGAAACACTGCTTTGAAATGGATCCATTTGATTCACACAGAGTTATTACTTTAACAGTTTTGTGCAGTTGTATTAATTTAAATTGTGCCAATTTAGGTGTGTAACCCACCTCGGTTAAAGTATAACCATTCAAATTGTACTGTTCCCAAAAGAAAACAAAGTCATGGAATCCCTTAGTGGAATACCGGCATTGAGTAATGTTTCCATATTTGGAATACTGGCACTTACCGGTGTCTATCATGCAACATTGTAACTGGATTCATCCATTATCTGGACATTTTCCACCCTGACTGCAGGGGAAATGCCTAGTCATCATAATTTTTTTTATCCATGTGTGAACTTGAAATATAATCCAGGGGAAAACTGAGTTAAATGTATCTTTTAATGCTCATTGTAATTATACAAGTACTAAATGCTAGCTGTTCCTTTAGGACCAATTAGGTTTCTATCAGAAGTGGCTTGTAACTGAACTTAGCCCTCTGGTCAGTTGTTGTTACACTGCTGAAAAGCTTTTTCGGGCAAATAAGACAGATTAAGTTTTATTACTATACACTTTCGGCCATAGTATAAGGACGTCTACTGCCTAATATAACTTGAAGTTTCACTTTAATCCACTTTCGATTTGAAATAATTCTCTTTGTTTGGTTTTGAGTTGACGAATCTAAAGCTATTTGTGTTTGTATTTGTAGCTTGGAATTCAAACTGCACACGTTCAGAAGTCGAAATCTGAATTCCTACTGAAAACTAAATTGTGCTTCAAATTTCGAGTTTTATTTATGTAGTTTATGTTTTTTTTCTGGAATTTTCCTGCATCTGTCCCATGTGCTAATACAGAATATGACATGTCAAAATGCTAATTGATTTGTATGGCTTTTCACCACAGTTGTAATGTAATGATTGTAATACAAAATTTCCTCTCTCCTAAATAGACAATTTGGCATTCTTTGGAGCACAAAATGCTACAGTATACTTTGTAATATCGCCAGTACACCTGGGTTCGCACCATTTTAATTTTAAAGTTACATAACTGTGCCATAAACATTTCACTGCCATCTGAGAAATAGTCATTATGTATAAACTTTAGTACTGATTCAGAAATTTCTCTAGTTTAATTTTCCCCCTTTTCCTCCTAAGATAAAACACGTGAAAAGCTCAGAAAACAACACAAAATAGTTATTGTTCTTTTCCTCCATACTTATGTCTCTCAGAGGAATGTAATGGAGTTACAATCATGTGCAATCAGTACTAGCTGAAAAAAAAATCACAATCATTTAAAAGTACCATTTCTTAATTGATCGCAAGCTCCATTTCTTTTTCGAAAGGGTGCCTTCTTAGAGTTGTGGAGTAGATCACCACTGCTAAGTGTAGGATACCCTTGCCATTACAGGGTTAATTTAACTAAAACTTAAGCATTTCATCATTATTGTCTTCTCCAATATTATTGTGGTGATGTTTCCCCGAGGTTGGAATTACCCTTGAATTGTCACATTTTGTTTATTTATTATTTTTTCTTTTTTTACATTTGCAATTTGCATTGTAAGTACCACACTATTATTCAGTCATGATATTTCTAGTATAATCAGTTATTCTGTTTAGAACTAAGATATCCTTTTGGATATGTAGTATAATTACACATGTGGAGGGTGCAGGGTTTTTTTTGTCTTGAATGAGTGAGAAAACCAGTCAGTATCCACATGAAATGTATGTATGTAGAAAAGCACAGTTATCTCACAGGCTCACACCTTCATGCGTGGTGAGATGTGCTTAGTGAAATAAAAGCCTTCCAACCCTCTGTTTGAGATTGTGAAGTCTGTCACATGCTAACATTTAAAACCAAATCAGAACCACTGCAAATGTGTGAATGTGTGTGTGTGTGTGTGTCTGCGTGTGGCGGGGCAGGGATTCAAAAGCTAATGTATTGATGATGAGGTATATAGATGGATGGATGAAGTTAAGGCATATTAGTATCTCTAAATTCCGGGTGTATGATCGTGTGTGTTTGTGTGTGCTTTGCAATGGAGCCCAGTGTAGTGCCTTGTGTAGCCTGGAATGGACTCCAGGATCCTTCCTGTGACTGTGACCAGAACAGACATTTTGAAGATGGATGGATTGCAGTGTCACGCAGTGTAGTAATTAACATGGCACATGGACATAGTTCGTAATTTGGCGTCTTCTTCTTCTTATTATTATTATGTAAAATAGTTTCACAAAGAAGCTTTTACTAATGTGGGAAAATTCGCATATACACTCACCTAAAGGATTATTAGGAACACCATACTAATACAGTGTTTGACCCCCTTTCGCCTTCTGAACTGCCTTAATTCTACGTGGCATTGATTCAACAAGGTGCTGAAAGCATTCTTTAGAAATGTTGGCCCATATTGAT
>JAODKL010000002.1:688735-701786 GCA_026780765.1 Petrocephalus schoutedeni | reverse complement strand
TGATTGGTTGATTAGATAATTGCATTAATGAGAAATTGAACAGGTGTTCCTAATAATCCTTTAGGTGAGTGTATTTAGAGAATTAATTTGTACCAATAGTAAAGTTTTTTTTACCGATTTACAGTGTTAGTTTTAACTGATTTTTATGCATGGTGATTGGTGTTCAGAATGAAACCTTACATCATTAACTCAGAAGTACATTACATACAATTTCTACAACATATTTGGGTGTTATTTTAACAGCTCCATAAGTACTGAAGTGAAACCTGTGATTATAACATGACAGGCCTTCTCCGGCTGGACGCGGCCCCGTTTTCGATACGTCGGCAAGGCTACACTCTCAAGTTATCAGCAAGTCAGTGCACCTGAGAGTGTGTTCTGCAAGCTTAGTCACACTCAGAATTCATCTGCTTGAAGGACACAAGGAGATTGAAGGAGGGAGGTGGAAGTTTGTTAGCCAAGCTGTTTGTGATGCTGTCTGACAGGTAGCTAATATATAGTCTATAAAGCCTAATGGATAAGCAAGCGGAGTACTGAGTATGTAATCTCACAATGCAATGAAGCAATGCAAAGTTTTTCTCTATGACCCAGCCATCAGTGGTGTGGTTTTTTTGGAATTCTATCCCTGAATGATGATGATAATATTAAATGAAGTGTATTAACTAGGCAATTACAAAGAATCTCCAATGCAGAATGCAAACGATAATGCCAGCAAATTCCCCTGAGTAAACATTCCCTACAAAGACCCTAAGTGATTAGTGCCTTTAGTACCTGTATGTTTGATTTTAATTTAACTAGTACATTCAACTGACTCAACAGGAAACACCACATTCAACTGAAATGGTTCTGAGTTTTTTCAGTTGTGCTTTATTGTAGCCCTATAGATAGAATGAATTCACAGTAATTCACAGTAATTGTACATTGTCCTTTAGGCTTATCATAATTTGTTCTTTGAGACAATTTAGAAAACGTTAATGCTTCATTCTTTAAGACACGTACGGTTACCTTTCATAATACCGCCCAATTGTAGCCTGAAAAGAGAGCAAGGATTAAAACTGGCCCGCTGTACGACACGAACGAAACACATGCATAACGGTAAAAAGAGATGATTCTTTGGCAACACAAGTTTCCGGTTGGGTTTTTCCTTCTGTGAAGAATCAATTATTTACTTAATCCTTTGAGACTAGCTGATTATTTCAACACTTGTAATAACTTGGTCCAAAGTAGCTAAAATCTGGCATGCCATCAGATATTATTTTCCTGTCAACAGAAGGCAGTTTATTTATGTATAATGTTTTCTGTAAATGTATGTGTTCATTGTCTAGAAGTAGTGGAGCACACAGTACCTGGTTTGCGGGTTTATCACAGTTTGGACAAAAGAAAAAATTCGCTCCAGCAGCAGTACATTAATTACACATGAAGTAGGAGCATGTACTCTTAGAATGAATTTCTCCTTGTTAAAAGTCCAATTATCAAAAAAAATAAATAAAAACTTCAATTATACTGTAACAGTTATTGAAAAACCATGTATTAATTAAGAAATACAAATATTCTGGGAAATGGTAAGGAACTTTAGAAACAGTAACTTCATCACTCTTACTCAGTAGTATGCACGTAATTTTTGTTTTTCATTATGCTTTCTTAAAATATGGTAATGTAACCCAACACACCCGTGTAAAGCACATTGGGACAACCCTGTCGTGAAAGGCGCAATATAAAAAAAATTTAATTGAATTGCATTAAACACAGAATGAACAGAGTTCTTTTTTGAAACACGTGAAAGATAATGATCTGATTTACAAATTAGACTGCAAGAATGTTGGCTGGAACATGGAAAAATACTGTTATCAGTGTATTTTTCCCCCAAATATATGTGTTCCAAGCATTTTTTAAATTCTTTGCATCTCAGTCATTATCGCACTTTTTCAGGGGTGACCGTACTTAATTAACGTCTTCATTCTGCCGGCCTCCTTGAAAGCTGTTATTTGCATTGCTGCTTTTCAGTCCTTACTCACCCCCAAATCCCGTTAGGACGTCCTTGGTTAATCACGCACGGAGGAAGTAAATAAACTGGCACTATATTTTCCAAGATGCATACTTTAGGACAGTCCAATGTGAAGAAAATTAGATGCCCAGTTCTCATTAAGTTAAACACTTACAGCTATCGACAGCTTTGCATATTAAACGCAATTTTAAGGGAAACAGCGGATACAGCAATTTTCGATGAAGAAGTTTCTTTCTCCTCTCAATTCTGTAGAGGGAATATGATCTTAATTGACTTGTTCAATCAATATTTAGGAACATACTTCCTGGAATTGATTGAATTAAGCTGAAAGAGACAGGTTCAGGTCCTGGCCATGGAGACGTCATACTCACCCTGTGACGGAGGTAATGCTGGTTTTGAATACCGTATTCTATTTCTCCCCCTTTGCATTTTAGGGAAAAGGTGAGCCAGAGCACAGCATCATAAGGCAAAGTATACCCTGGATGCCAGGCATCTTAAAAGTGACAAATTACAACTCATAAATTAGGCATTCATCATTTCAAAGTAGGTTAATGCAACAGCAAAATGGAATTGTATCAATATATATATATATATATATATACTGTATATGCACACACTGCTGTTGTGGCATTATTTAGAAGTTAAAAGATGCAACAGAAGCTAAATCTTTAACTGAAAAAATGCATAGTAACTTAGTAACACAACAATCATACTAGGAAATCATACTAGTGTGATCTAAGATTCATTGTTTTAGAGAAAAAAATGTGAAAAGTGGCATGACATTCGGTTTGTTTGGTCTTATGTACAACTGAAAACTGGCGAAAAAAAAATCAGTAAAAAAATCCCTGTAAAAGCGTCAAAAGTCCTTATTTCACTTAAAAATACTTGAGGCAGTGTAGGGACATTCATCAGTAAATGGCACCTAATAAAAGGATATTTATTCATCCTTGACAGTTTTTTTGGTTCCACTGGCTCATGTTGCCCTACGCCATTCCGGGTTCTGATTTGCCATCAATGCTTTCCCAGCATGCTTTGCTACTCTTTGGATTGTCGGAAGTCTTTCCAGTCCATCTTAGTGTTCTGCAAGGCCTGAGTCTTCTGCTTGTCCACCTGCACGTAGTCCACTCTCTGTTCGTCTGCAAGCAGGGCCTTCTGGGAAACAAAATACAACTGTGATCTTTAAAGAAGCACATAGTAGAATATATCACCACAAACTGAAGCTCAAAACCATTAACTGATAATACTGAAAAAGAGGAAGAAAGCAACCAAAATTTTCTGATAGCCGTGTAGCATGTGGTGCAAGAGCTTCAGTCAGGGAAAAAAATGGTAATATCATTCCTGCCAAACCATTTTTCTGTGGCAGAGAGGGTGCAGACTGGCAGCTCACGCTACACTGCTGAACTGTAACAGCCTTGCCATTTGTTCAGAACCTGTTTTTAATGTGTCGCCAACCAAATAACTCTTTGTTGCCTTTATGAAATGCATCTATTTATCATAAAGCAAGATATGTAGTATGTAGTGTCTGCAAAATGAATGTGAATGTAAATAAATGAGTATTGTTGTATATGCAAAGTTCATTTAGATTTCAAAACAGAACTACGAAATTCCCACTTTAAACCACCAGTTTGTACATGTTTTTCCAAGAAGATCAGCAGGGATTTCTGTAAATTATCACACGCATTGGAGGAACGCCTGGATTGTTATTCTAGAGTCAATGTGCAAGACAGACTGTTTTTCCTGGAGGTGCACTTGCTAACCGACGCACCTTTTAAATCGGCTTGTGCCTGTGTGGTAGATGGGTGCGAATCGCCCTTTGTGGTGCCCCTGACGACTACATTTGAGGGCCCTCTGAGAAGGCCTTGTGTTATAGACGTAGGAGGTATTGCGTAAGTGCCACTGCGGTTGCCTAGATACGATACAGAAGGGCATGAAAAATGGATTCCTCCAATGTAATTAGGAAGATATGGATGAGAAACAACACAGTTTATCCAGCCTTTTATAACAAAATTAAGAGACATAACGCATTTTAAATATATCTTATAAAATATATATTTTTTTGTTAATTGTGTACTTGTGTGTTTAGCTAGTATTATTTATTCGTAGCTGAACATGTGAATACATGACTTACTGCTTAGAGATATTTTATGCTAGTTTGGTGGTATATTTTTGTTTCCTGTAGCGTGCCACGCCACTCAAAAGTACATTCTGTGCAAAGTTTGTAGAGAAGAACAAGGAAAACTCTCACATGTGCTCACCTTTTGCACCGGTGACGGCGACGCGGAGTTGAAGTCGAGGGAAAGGTAGTCGAGGTTTGGTTTCCTGGGCATGTGGGGGGCCGGACTACCGCTACCAGGGAACAGCAGCTGCCTGGGCTCCTGCAGCGATAAAGAGAGGGGCTCAGTGGACCCACTCGCCCAGTTGTGGCGGCTGCAGGGTCCACGTGCCCATCAGGTATGGGCCTCACTGGGTAGGTAAGTGCAGCCTTGCGACGATACTGGCTGGATAAGCTGCATACTGTTCTCATTTATAAGCAATTAAATATGAACAAAAAAGTGTAATATATATCCCCATCTGAGTCTCATGCAGCACAGGCAGGGCTGTCCCCTGAATGGTAAGGTAGTCCGCCACAGGGAACATACAATGACCAATTTAGAGATGCCAGTCAGAAAAATCGTCTCCTAGAACTGCAGAAGGTAGCTAAAATAAAGAAAACCCAAAGAAAACCCATATACTCACAGGGAGAACACACATAACAGAGAGCTGAGATGAGTCTCAAACCATTAACCCTAGAAGTGCGAGGCCAACGGCTGTCCTACAGTAAATAACCACAACCTATATAATACTAATTCACATTTTAGGCAAAATGGGGTAAGCCTAGTCACTGGGCATAAAGTGACTGTTACACATCTATGCAAATTAGCCATCTGCTTTGCTGACAGCTCAGGTCTGGCATATTGACAAAGAAACATATGAGCAGATTGGCTGTTCCATGTTTCCACTAATGTATTCATTGGGTTGTGAAGAGATTTTCCTTTATCGGCTTTAAATAATAAAAACGAACACCAGATTGCTCCGAAGGGCCGACCCCAAAAAGGGATAAAAATGGTAGCGGATTATCAAGCAGGTAGCTATACATCAGGCTGATTAAGTGTCACATGTTTGGATCATGTGACGGCAATAATGCTTACAACATAGCTATAATGTAGCTATAGAGTTACAATATGGAATGGCAATGCGAGAGCGACTCTTTAGCTCAGCGGTTAATTTTAGAAGCAATTAAACTCCATTACCACTGGAAGACAGCTGCCCTCTCCGTCTGCTGGATTCCCTCCTGTATTGCATCGTCTTTCCAGTGAGAACCAGTTTGAAGCGGGTCTGGGTATAAAAAAGCACATAAGCACACACATTAGGACTATTAAACAGCGGGAAAACCACACGGCAGATGCTGAGTCAATTCCCCATATTCAAGATATTTCTTTTTTAGTGAGGATGAACATCTTCATTTGTTGACTGGGCTTGCAACTGAATTTGAAAAAATTCAGTTATCTTCTTCGAAGACAGAGACATTTAATGCACAAGATTATTAAAAGGTGGGTAACTGAGGTAAAGAGGCAGAAAATAAAGTCACTTAGAAATATATAAATAGCCTGAAGCAGGTGTTAGCTGGGGAATGCCCCTCCAAGCGCTAAGATGTTCATCTCATTTTGGGTCATGCGCATTCAGTTGATGCATACTGCACAGGAAGGATTTGTGGCTAGCCTGAGTCGCTATCAAGGTGAACATGTTGATGATCATGGCTTGTGACACTTGATTATAACCAAGTGTCGGATTCTATCAAGTGTGGAGCCACTAGCTGGGCTAGCTTGACGTATGTGGAAATGCCAGACGACACGCTGAGCTGTGAAGACACCTGCGGCCCGCTTTGACGGACGCCGGCTTTGGCACTTCTCCACCTGAAAATAACCTCAATTACCTCTTTGTGCTTCTTAGAGTTGGCGAGGCGGGACGTTTGGTCGGTAGGCGTTTCACTCACCCCGGCTCCGTCAGTGTCCGCATTAGGGGCAGGTGGAATGGGCATTCTCGGATGGTGGACAGGCCCCGCAGGTCAAGGGGTGGAGGTCTCGCTGGAAATCAAATCAAACCCCAAGCAACTACTATCCATCAGTCCATCAGTGCTATTCTATACCTGCTGGTCCTATGCAGGGTTATGGGGACCGGAGCCTATCCCAGAAGCTACAGGAGCTCGGTAGGGTATAACCCAGGACAGGGCGCCAGCCCACTGCAGGGCACAAACACAAACACACACACCGTCCTAACAATTACTATGTATAATACAAATACTGGCATGCATTTCGTTTTTTATATTTTCAGTATAAGAAGGTCCATTAGGTGTGGCATGGTGGCCTCACCCCTCCAGGGTTGAGGGTTCGAGTCTAGTCTCCACTGTGAGTGGAGGTTGCCTGTTCTCCCCATGTGACATGGGTCTCCCACAGTCCAAAGACATGCATACTGGCTAAGTGGTTGCTCTAAAGGCCAGCTCAAACTCCACATTTCTGTGTGTGCGTTTGGCTGCACACAGAGGGGAAGGGATGTAAATTTTGTCATCAGGGGTTGGCTGAAGATGGCTGCAGTCAGCGTGCATGTAGCCTATTTTTTTGTCTAGCGGTGATCGTGCACCTCTGTGCACATTGACAGCACATGTCAATGTGATACTTGACACGGTATTTCCAGTAGGTGGCAGCACCGACTTTCACAGATCAGCAGCCAATGACACAATAGTTGTTGCGGTGGTAGTTACGCTGAGCAGCTGCATGAGGTGGGTTGGGGGTACCTGCATATGTCATTTTTCATACTGTCCAGACATACCAAGATTTCCTAGTCTGCGTGTGAGCTTGTACCCTACAGCGGACTGGCATCCCAAAGGTGCACCCCAGCCTTGTGCCCCGTGCTGCCTGGATGATCTCCAGCCCCCTCCGTGACCCAGAATAAGTGGTCTGAAGTTGGACAGAGTTCCTCTTATTTTTTGCATGATAGATTATTCAGGATAATTATAAGGTGTTTAGATAAAGAAAACCAGATATTGACAGGTTATAAAAAGACTAAGAGTTTATAAGAATATAAAATGTCTAGGAAAAGCAGTTCCTTTCCTGTTCGTATTCCTGTTCAACATTCATATTTCACAAAGCAAAATCCACTCATGTGTGAGATTATTAATTTTGTCGATTAAAAAAATGAGAAGTGTTTTACGTGTGCATTGTTAAATATTCAGACTCGCATTTGCATTTTTCTGCTTTGCACATCCAAAGCTTTGTCATCCTCACCTCTTCTACGAGGCTTCAGATCACGGTTCACCGGAGGAGGCTCCAGGTCATTGGGCAGCGCTTGAAAGTTGGGTGTGGCCTGGAGATTCTCTGTTTTATCATTGGACAGGAGGTATTTGATTGACAAAGGACTCATGGGGATATACCCATCAGGGGAGTTCTCTGAAACAGTGGCAGGTGGCGAAGTCCCAGAATTCATTGGGACGTAAGAGTCATCGCAACAGTCTGCCAAATTCACAGCTGTCAGATGAGGCTGAAAAGAGAGTAAACAAATTTGCAGTTTTTTTCTATTATAGGACTGTTTTTAATTGAGTACCATTAAAGGAATTTGTTTATTTTAAAGGTAATCTAAAGACAATTTGCTAATTTCAGTTTCAATTGTAAAGAAAAATTATATCGAAAATGCATATTTTTTTCTTAATTCGCACCCCTTTTTTCATACAAAAAAACCTAGGTATTATATTATTACTAAAAAAAAGAATTATATCTTACCAAATTAAGACTGAGTCTTTTGTTCCAGCGTCTTCCAGAGTTCGTCTCAAACTCTACAAAAGAAAGCCAGGACTTCAAGCATGCCATTGCACACAGCAGTGTAAAGCGTGATGCGAAGTAGCTACAGGCAAAGCATGACCGAGTATATTCTTTAAGACAAGCATTTTTATCAAAAGCTAAGCCATTCGAATCATTCAGCAAGTTCACCGATCAAACGATGTTTCTTTAAAAAGTTTATACAGAGCTTTGAGACATGTAAGTGGGCCAGAACACAAATTCCGTTGTTCACTTGGTATGTTATACCTCTGCGAATGTGATCGAGGCCTGGCAGGGAAATTCTCCTCGGAATGGGAGTAGGCCGCACCGAGAGCGGTCCCTCGGCACTCCTGAGTGCCACGTAGTGGACTGGCTCGTCCACGCAGGGCTCAGAAAAGCAGCTGGGTTTGGGGGGCCGGGGGGGTGGCGTGTGACCGTCCATCTTCCCTCCAAGGGCCGGGGCACCCGGCGGCTTGTCGAACTTAAACACTGCCGAAGCCGGCGAAGAGGTGGCCGAGGTGTGGGGGTCGAGTGTCCTGCCCAGAGGGGTGGAGCAGCAGGAGGCAGTGAGGGTCAGCTCCAGGGGTCTCCCACAGCTGAAGGGAGAGAGAGTCTGACTCGCGCTCAGGGGCGGGTAGAAGACGTCCTCGAATGCATTGTCGGACGAGTTCTGCTCCAGGGACCTCTCAGAGTTCGAACAGCTGTTAAAACTAAAAAAATAAAAAAAATAATAAAAATAAAAAAAATATATATATATATATATATATATATATATATATCAGATATATATATATCAGAGTCATGCATTACTGTATAAGCAGTTAAGAGTGCGACACAGCAAATCATTTCCCTGAGCCTGCAATTTAGACGACTGCATAAAGAGCTTAAATCAAAGAAAATTAATGCTATTAAATGAATGTTATTAAAATTAAAGACCCAGTAAGTACCCTGCTTCTGTCATATTTCTTATCCTGTCCAGCCACGGATCTGGGATCCAGCACAGATCTCTAACACTGGTTACCCTTGCATGAGTCTCCTCAGCGGTTTATTGGACTCACCTGTAATGCATTTCCCGTGTAATCATGTAAATGCCCGTTCACTGTGAGGTATTGTTCATTTGTCTCCATAGTGAGCGTTCTCCTTGAGATTTTTTCTTGGCTTGTAATGTCTATGTGTGCCAACATAGTGCCTGATTTCTTAAAGGGGCCCCATCGTGCAGAAGATATCGCCGAGATGCTCAAAGTGATAAGATTGGTGTGTGAGGTTTCAGTCGAAGAAAACCGTTTGTACATTAAACTGCTCACTACAAAATCAGCAGACTATCATGAGTAACCAGGTCAAGATTCCTAGTAAGAGACATTGCTGTTGAACTTTTCAAATTAATGACCACAGAGAGAATACTATTCACTCCTTTTATATTTGAGAGAAGCCTGACATTTCTATGGCCAATATCTCCAAAACTAGGCAACTACCAGCAAATCAACCTAGATGGATTGACAGCAGTACAAGTTTGGGCATTTTGTGAATAAACAACCATGGGCAGCACGGCACATGAGTCGGTGTGATTCCTTATGCTTGCATTACCATGTAACGACACAGTAAGGCGGAACGTCTCCAAAAACTGCATGGATGGAAGCGTAAAAGTGTGATTTAAGAGACGCGTTGCCATTCTGAGGCTTTTATAACCTGCCCAGTGGCACCCAAGCCAATATGCACACCCCCATACTCCCACCCATGGAAAAGCATCTATTTTCATTTGTCTTAGGCACATATATGCCAAGCTAGCTGAAAACAGTCAGATGAATGATAAAAAAAATCTTGTGTGGGGGGGGGGGGGATCGGGAGGGGGGCTAATGGCAAAAGTCCCCGGGATGGGATGGAGATGGAAAACTTCCTGGGATATTAGCCATCTTGCCCTCACCAGGGTCAGTAGCTACCCCCAGGACGCGGAAGCACGGCGACCTGCCTGTTAACTTTAACCCTGCCCGTCTCGCACTGCGACAGGACAAGGTAATCTGGCAGCAAGCTGGACTCGGACTCGCTGCGGCTGTCCTCTGTGGCACTGGCGTCGGCGGGGAGGTCGTGGCTGGCGCCGTGGGACACGCGGGCGGAGTCGGTGGGTGAGGGCTGTGGCGACGACGGGGCGTGAGAGAAGATGTCTGCAGACCCTGCAGAGGACAAAACCAGAGACACGGAAAATGAGCTGGGAGGGCCAAAAAAAGAACCCAAAAAACCCCCAAAAAACAGCGAGTTCAAAGGTTAGTTGCTCATATTACCTCTCATTGCTTTAATTAGGCTTTGTGACACATTATTAAAAAATGTGACCATTAAGTTGATGAGAAGTATTGTAGAGTGAACATATGGTAGATCAGTGTTTCAAGAACTGGGAGGCAAACTGATTGTTGCCTCTCTCGAGTGACGTTTCCTATACCATCCACCAGAGGGTGCATGTCTGATTCAATAAAGCATGCCGGTGCTTGTTTTGGGGTATATCTAGTTGAGTCTTCAGTTTTCATAGAAAGGTCTGGATATTACAGCTAATGAGATTAAGCCCCCACTCTCTGAGCAAACACTATATGTACGTGCTCAAATGTAAGCTCAGTAAATAGGCTATTTATGGGAACGGCTGGATAAATGTTGACGTGCTTTAACCTTTATCAGCTTAAAAAAAAATAAAACAGTGAGGTCCATCCAGAACATTACACAATGAATCATGTTTCCCACACATAACTGCCTGTGGGGGGCAGGGTGGCTCAGTGGGTAGTGGTGCTACTTCACACCTCCAGTATTGGGGGTGCACAGATAAACATGTACACATCTGTACTGTTAGTAAGTTGGCTGGGCTTACTGCAAGTCGTATAAGAGCAGCTACCTAAAACCTGCTAAGCTAAACGTTGCAAATTCAATTTAAACAGACCATCTGCTCTGGAAATTCCAGAACAAAGCTGAATTGTTCTATAGCAAAACCACAAGTGTAAGTCACTATATTTAAAAGCATTTACTAAGATTAGGATATGAAAGATTTACTGAGATTACCGTTTTCCACTATTTTTTTTTGTTTTTAATTTATTTTACATATCGACATCCAAAACTGCAGGGGACACCAAAATACAATTACAGATGAAGCCATTGGACCATGAAATACACAAGGACGTGTCTGGTGTCCGGAGTGCGTGGTAGCTATTCCTGTAGGTGAGTGGAAAACTGAAGCATGACGTGATGCAATATTTGCTGACTTTGTCTCCGGTGATGTCAACTGTGCCTCCCACTCGAGCAAAAACTCTGATGTGATTTCACAGGGCAGCTATGGAGAAGACAGGAGGGAACTAATGGGTCTCCACGTAAGGCAGGTATCGGCTGCTTAAAAACAGCCGTTTGCTTTTAACAAATCAGCTTCACACGGGATTCAAGGTCTCCTAAGTGCCATCTAAAATACTCGGACCCAGTATTGAAAATGTCCATTTTAAGCATTATACATACTTGCCTCTACAATTATTATAATTCATAACCGTGGTAGTTCCTCTCTTACAAGTGACATTGAGGCCTTTCTCTGATCTTGACTGGAAGTAACACCTGTCATATGACTTTGCATCACATGACAGAAAGTGTTGCAAAAGTGCTGGAAAATTAGTTCACACCATTGGATACCACCCCCCCCCCCAGGATAAAATTAGAAAAATGCATGTAATGGGCAGTTCTCACCTTGAGCATAGTGCTGCATTATTTAGACTATGCTTGCAAATGAATTAATATTAAGCTCATATCTGTTCGGTATTTTTTTCTTCTGTAAAATACTTGGATGCATTGCATAATAATGCATTTGGTTATTTTCATATCAGTGTTTTACATCCATCCTGGTCAGGGTCACAGATGGGTTTAGCACTTAACCCACGCATCTCCAGATACTATCCTGCCTCAGTACTGCATCATACCATATTTAAAAAGAAGGAAACCTTCGACATATTGCACGTATAGCATGGAATGATGTGGAAAGGTTACAGGTTCCAGTCTCACGACCAGCAGAGTGATAACCACACTGCCGGGCCTTTGAGCAAGGCCCTTTACGCCCAAGACTGTTGTAATGGTGCTGCAAAAACCCAAGTTTCACTCTCACGTGTACATGTGACAGTGCAATGTGACACGGAAAAACTATGGACTTGTACAAATGTACAAATGGCAAATAAAAAACATCATAAATACATAATAAACCATATATATATATATATATATATATATACCCAACATAAAATGAAGAATATCATCTATCAGTGCACAATATATAGAAATTCTGAAAACATAATCTGGCAAAGGCTAATTTCTTACGTGTAATAATACCGTCGGCTTCCGAGCGTTTTTGAGTGGGACAGAGCCCGTTTGAAGTCAGGGCAGCGCATTGAAACAAAATCACGACGGAGCCGCTCATCAATGTTTCATGGCTTTAAGGCGCGGCGCTTAGATTACAAAGAGCGCGACCCGCAGGGAGGTGCTCTCCCGCGCGCCCGCCTCTCCCGCGCACGCCCGCTCCGCTCTCCCGCTATCAGCAGTGCAGGGAATGTTTAATGGATTTGGGTTTCACTGCAGCTGGTGCGATGACTGCTTTTTATCTGAGTGCCCCAGGAAGGGTGACTGCGAGAGGAGACGATGACTGGCCTGCCAAGAAGATCGGGATTCGAGTCTAAGCGGATTTGACGGGGAAGTTTATATGCAAACCGCCATACATCTGACAAAAAACAGTATGTATGTCAGGTATACATCTAAAGTATACATAAAGTATATATGCCAGGGTGGGAATGGTATTATTAATACTCAACCACTGTGAATGGACAAAACCAAGAGCTAATGTTAGTAAATTCACTGTATAGTCATGTAAAACTATAAAAATCATGTTAATATAAACACATATACATACACATACTGTCAGAAAGATAAGTATTCATTTATGTCTTTGAGAGTACAATAAGTTGTCACTGTGGCTGTACCCTCAAGGGTGTTCCCTAGCTGTAGATAAATGTACCTTTTAAGGTACAGAAAAGGACTGAGTAACGTTTCTTTACCATTGGGGGTGCATTAATGTTGTTGTGGTGTGTACCTTGGCCTTTCTGACTGTACCAAAGCAAAACCAGTACTCGAGTTGAGGGGGGATGAGGAGGGATGTCATCCCCCCTGAAATAAAAACAGTCAAAATCATCCCCCTTCT
>JAODKL010000002.1:651615-668047 GCA_026780765.1 Petrocephalus schoutedeni | reverse complement strand
TTGCGTCAGTTCTGCGTATATATGAAAACATGATCACCAAAATGATTTTATGTGACAAAAATATTGTTCAAAGTTTGCTTAATACATTTATTTGTTTAATACATTTTAAAAAATGATTTGTAAAACCATTTATTATTATTTAATTTTTTTTATTTTTTTTTTTATTACGTGGTCAGCATCGCGGGCCGCATTTGCATTTGTGACGGGCCACATGCGGCCCGCGGGCCGCAGGTTGAGAACCACTGTTCTAAATGCTCTCCTGAGTTCATGTCATTGTTCAGAAACCATGTTTGCCGCTTGTACATCACGTATTATTAGATTCCTTCATGTATTTTATGACACAGAGTGGTGTGGTGGCTGAGGGGGGAGTGGCCTGGTCACACCTCTGGGGATCAGGGTTTTGAATTCCACCACTGCGGTCCGTCTGGAGTTTTCATCTTCTGCCCACAGGTGTTCATTTTAAAAGTGAATTGTTAGGTGAATGATCCTCTCTACATTACTTTCTTTGTGTATGTGTATGTGTGTGTGCTGGGGGGGGGTGTTATGTATATATTACATTGTGGGGACCAAATGTTCCTACAATGTGATAAAAACCTTTTTGCTATTTTGACGTTATACTGTAGGAACCACTTTTTCAGTCCCCACAGTTTTATGAAAATCTATTATTGGAATCAAATAAACTAAAAAATCTTGTACTAAATAAGTCTTGTATTTTGTTTGATTGCTTATGCTTAAGGTTAGGGCTGGATAGGGCTGGATAGGGCTGTCTAGTGTTAAGGGTGTCATTGTTGGGATTAGGGTTTTTCCCATAGAAATGAATGGACGATCCCCACAAAAACTGTATACGAATACAATTGTGTATGAGTGTGTGTGTGTGTGTGTGTGTCCTGCAATAGACTTGCATCCCATCCAGTGTATCCCCCAACCCTATAATTCCAGGTAGGCCATGACCTCAGACTGGATAAGTAGTTGGAAAATGGATGGATTTACTGATGACATACAGTAAACACCATTCATTTCACATGATCCATTGCGATAAGTCATGCTGGTCAAATGAGTCCTAACTGATTCAATTCTGCAACATTTCTTCCTCACTTTGTTTATAAAAGACAGTGTTTATAAAAATAGTAGCTTGCTAAAAGCTTTTGACACTTTCCCATTATGATATCCTTTTATAAAATGACGAAGGCTCTGTTCTTGAAAAGCTTTTAGCTGTCCTGTCTTTTGGTAACCTCGTTACATGTTTGGGAGCATATGCTACGTGGTGCCGCTGAGCGGTCGACTTGGCTGTTTGCGTTTTCAGTAAGAGGTTCGAGTCCTCGTCTTTAATCTGATGACCGCAGCTCTTGACACTGAGGATGACTGTTGCCCGTGGAGAGGTTACGAGATCGGCTACCTTGAGTGGGGGCCTTCAAAGTTGGCAAGAGGCTGTGAAATATCATTCCACTCATTAGGGCTCTGGTCTTTTCAGCCCATGTAAATTCATTTAAATGCGAGTATGAGCCAACGGGGGAAGGGACGGGCTGGAGCGCTGTGTTTTCAAAGCACTTTAGTTGTGCACCCAGCGTCGATATTAACGGCATCCAGCCTGCAACCACATTTTTAATACAAGACTTTTTACGTTTGTGGTTTAGGTTCTTAAAGGGCTATTCTGCCATGTATGTTCTATGTTCATCATCATTTTGTGATAATCATTTTGAAGGGGGCTGGTAAACAGAAACATGTGATATAGACATTGGACAGGAATTATGGGAAACTTGCATGAAATCCATGCAGTACAGGAAGTAAAAAGAACTGCTAATTAGAAAAAAAGAATAATGAACGTTATGTGTGTGTTCGAGAATTTAACAGGCACTGGGCAGTAGACTCTATCAGGTCATAAGACTAGTTTCAGGACTTTAGCCATTTTTATAATATTTTATTTTCATTCAGTTGGTGATCTCTTGGTTCTTTGGTTTTATTTGGTTTGGCTCATTTGCACCTTTGTCCTGCCTGGTCGCTTTGACTGTGTACCTGATAGAGAACATCCCAAGTCCTATAAGAACTCAGGATAGAGAGTCTGACCTGACATATCAGGGGGTGAAGATCAGAGTGTGATGTCCCTTAGCTTTGTTGTGAGGCCGAGTCACCCAACTCGTGAAACAGCTATAGATCCTTCTGATAAACATCCTTTACCCTGCAGCTCTGGCTGTCCCATGTCAAGAACATTTAAAGAACAATATAATACATTATGAGACTTCATTTCATTCAGTAGGATAAATGCTAATGGTTAATTGATTTGTATTCTATTGATTTGTTTTCTGACTCATTAAAGATTTTGGTCAGGAGGCTTCATGCAGATAATGAGGAAGGGAAATCATTTTATACTAGTCCAGTATAGTATGAAATATTATTATAATATTATATATTCTATAATATAGTATAGGAGAAATTGACATTTACAGCTTTGTATGATTTATTCAACCATTCACTCTTAAGGAATTACTTGCTCTCGTTGCTACTTTTACTTGAATAAAGAACTAACATTACCAGTGTTTAGCATTATACAATAGCAATTGTATTTAAACATCTCAGCCTATAAAGCTTCTCTAATTCTGCTAACCGTTTTAGAGACTGAATGATCGATAGCTAGCACGCTCGCATCGCCTATTAGCTAGCAAACTGCAGCAGGCGTTATTTTCTGGCTTTTTATGTCCCTCATTCTTTTTTTCCCCGATAGCTCTTAGAGAAAGTTTATTACATTATAATGCTAATGTTAACAAGGCACTTTCTGCAGTAGCGCCAACCATGCGGCAATTTTATTGCTTGAAAGTTAATGCCCACGATCTATGAACTGCTGACGGTTAATGCGCAATTGCCATTTTCATGAATTTATATCCAAGATTCAACCATCTTAAACAACATGTTCAACAACAAACATAAATGTATTGTATATATTCCAGCTGCGAGGCCCAAGTATGTAAGGCTACCATTAATACCAGTGACCACTAGCACATGACTGCAGTGATTACAGCCCTGTTTCAGTCTTATCTACACTCTTGCTTAGCCTGATTATGTTCTTCTTGTTGCTTTTTATGACTGTAAGACGCCATCAAACGCCTTTTCTGGACTTGCAGGGGACCACCTGTTCCACAGAGCTGATTGAGCCATGTTATTATTGCGGTCCCCCATCGGTGGTGCCCGTCTCCGACTGCCTTCGGTGTGGACCCACTCGCCGAGCTGTTTGTTGGGGCCATCAGCCAGCAGATCCTTTGACTGTTGGCACCGCATGAGTGGCTCCTTGCTCCGTCTTTCCTCCGACTCGAGGACCGTAAAGAAGGGAATCCTTTTGTCTGCGACAGAGAGAGAGCTGGATCCTGCTTCCTGTCGGCCACGTTCTACTCCACAGATTTGATTTTCCCCCCAGACTGCCTGTCACGTTCATTCTTAAGTTACTCTTTACGATATTTCCAGCGGGAAGGGCACAGCCGGCTGAGGCTTCCCAAAGGTTATTTTTCACCATCTGTGCTTTTTCCCTTTTCTCACCTGTGTTGCCAGTTTTTTTTTCATTTTATTTATTTATTTTTAAGCTGCTTTTAATGTATTTTTAGTAGCACTCCAGAAGGCCAGGCCTTGCCTCGGCCCGCTCGTAGCCTCGTGCTGGAATCCACAGGAGGACGTCTCAGGTCTCCAGCTAACTTTTTCATAAAAGCCTGTCACCGAAGGACCACCGCTTGGACAGGATCTGTCTGATGCCCGTCTGGATGTCATTTTCCGTATTTTCATCCAGGCTTTCATTCCTTCTCGTGCACGAAGCGCCTCTCGCTACTCGCGTTAATAATTTAAGCCGCGTGCACACTGATGCTGATCCGTCCAGTGTGCCATTTCAGTTTGGGCGGGACTATCCGGATTAAGCATGTCCTACATAATATTGTTTGTTGATGAAATTACAGAACACAAAGCCTGCCATTATTGTGAGTGTGCCTAAGTGCCATATGATGGACTGATACCCCCGGTGAGGCAGTTCCCCTGCCTTGTGCAGCGTGGAGCCTGGAATAGGGCCTGTGCTGCGTTCAGTACAGTTTTAATAATCACAGATGTGCCACAATCAGTGGCTCAGTGGGTAGCTCTGTAGCCTCTCGCCTCCAGGAATGCTCCAGGAATTTAGATCCCCGCCTACTGTTCTCCTGTGTGTGGAGTTTTCAGGTGCTGGCCCTTGCGATTTCCCCCCATAGTCCAAAATCATGCAATTATGTGAATTGGCATCTTAGGACAGGGGCGTTATATTTGGGGCCCAAAAAATTCCAAGGGCCCATGAGTGAAAATGAAACATAATTGTATTGGTCTGGGTTGGGCACCCCTGTTTCTTATTTGTAGGTGTATCCTTAAATGGACGGGCATTCCACCCAGGATGTCCCCTGGTGCCCGCCCTCATCCCCTGTGCTTCTTGGTACAGGTTCCAGGCTCACAGCAGGCCTCTGCTGGATAAGGAGTAGTGGAAGATGGACAAGTTGATTTTGAGTGTTGGCAAAGCAATAGTGATCCCTGTCAGTCCAACAACTCTATAAGGCTGCAATTAAATCCGGGATGCAGGAATGTGACAACGGCTGCGATTGATGCCATGACACGTAAGGAGCCAGTCGGCCGCTGAACATATTAAAACAAAGACCTTTATCGGTGCAACGTAATTCATGCAAGCATCGAAGAGGCAGGCAGATGGGTGAGCTCCTGCAGACTATGGGATGCCGCTTTGTGATGCAGGAGGCCAATACACTGTTAAATAGAGGGGAGCAATCAAAGCACGTACGCATTGACACATATTTAACCCTGTTCCTTATGCTGATCGGGGTCATGAAGGCGGGGCTGGAGCCCATCCCAGGCAGCACAGGGCAAAAGGCAGGGGTACATCCGGGAGAAGCTGCCTGTCTATCACATAGCACACACACACACACACTATGGCCAACTAACATATGCTAATTTTCTACATGTCTATGTACTACAGGAGGAAGCTGGAATATTTTGGAATAAACCTGCATAACAAGGGAGATCTCTCTTACACACACACACACACATGCTTGTATTTGCATTTTTGTGGGGACCCTAATGCCAGCAACGACACCTTTAATTCCTACCCAGTCCTAACCTTAACTATAATTAACCAAACAAAATACAAGACTTCTGGCATTTTTTGTTTTTTGATTACAGTTATAGATTTTTATAATATTAAGTTTCCCCTTGTGCGGAATGAAAAAATGGTGCCCACAATGTCAAAAATCACATTGTGCGGGACATTTGGTTTGGACGGCTTGGCTTGGAAGTCCCAGGGATGTGTGCCATTTAGGACATAAATTGTACAATATCATTACTACATGTTTTTATAATACAAATATATGCAATCCTACGGTATTACGATTGCTGAAAGAAGGTAACGTGAAAGCAGCTCTGCCTCATTGCTCCCTTTTAATATTGGTCATCTTGGGCTCTTTGTGAAATGGCAGTCACAACGACTGTAAATATTTTACAGTTGGATTTTAAGCACATGAAAAATGAAAAAAGGCTTTTGAGGCTCGTGAACCGCCTTCTCCAGTTTAAATATTTGAATTTCACCTCTGTAATTTGCTACAATTGTAAGGCTTTATATATGGCACCCCAATTTCAGATATCAGACCTCCTTTAACAGCATTCATAAAAGTCTCCGCAACTTTGACTCAATATCCCTGATACTTAAGTCATTATTCCAAGTTTCAAAGGGACCGGCCCTTTTTAGCATTCATATCAATAATGAGGATCGATGCTTCTTAATGTTCTGTGAAAGTAAATGCTGCTCCTGCTCTCCGTTTCCTTAAGTATTAAAGAGTTATCTATCATACTCCATTAAGATTACGATTACAGTCGCAATGAGATGGTCCGATGGAGCAACAATGGTGGGATAACCTCTGCTGGTAAGAGCAGTGCCCTTTAACATGACACATGCAGTATGTGGTCTGTCGGGATTGTGTCTACCTGTCTCCTCGGGGCTCTGTTGATTTCTGTTCAATTCTGACATTCCTCGATGGGATCCGAAGCTGAAGTGGCACGACGTCCCCAACCCTCCTGGGCACGGCTTATGGGATTTATGAACTGCAGGCATTTTATCACGTACACTACACATACAACACGCATACACTACACACACACTGCACATAGACTACACATACACTACACACACACTACACATACGCTTCCTTCATCCCTCTGGGGTACTTTCACATGTTGCTCTCTGTGAGAGGCACAGATATAGATGCAAATACAGCTGAAAGCTAGTGTTAAGGTCAGAGAAGTTGAGGTCAAAGGTTTTGCTCTAGAGTTCAGGGATAATATTATTACTTTGCCAGACATGGGATTTAAAACCACAATTCCCCCTCCCCCATCACCACCACTTACCCTGATCTACACTACTTACAGTTTCATACAGGTTCAGTGAAATCATTCTCCCCATGTTGATCTGGGGTCCCCCCCCCCCACAGTCCAAAAACATACTGAGGTTAATTAGTTACCGAATTGACCATAGTTGTGCTTGTCGGTGACTGGTGTGTGAGTGTGCCCTGCAATGGGTTGGCGCCCCATCCTGGGTTGTTCCCTGCCTTCTGCCTTCTACCCTGAGTAGGACAAGAAGCTACAGAAAATAGATGGATGCTTATTAACAAAAAGGATCAATCAGAGTAAATACTCAGAACATATATAGAATATATATATGGTTGGGTAAACACAGCATTAATGTGCTGTTTATAAAGGATTTATGAATAAGTAATATAGTCAGAATATTTTGCTTTCCAACTAACTAGTTTATGACAGGAACATCTCTAATGTTTCTTATATGTCCATCAATCCATTCTTTCTACCGCTTGTCTGGGAGAGCATTGTCTTGTCAGGTCGGCAGGGGGACCTGGAGCCTATCCCAGGCAGCACGGGACACGAGGCAGGGGTACACTCTGCATGGGCTGATTAAATCTGCGGAGGAACGTAATTGTACATTATAAATCATAAGAAAGATTTAATATTAGAGATTTATTCTAATCTCATTCTGATTTACTTTCCTCTTTTAATCACTGGTGCCATGCTACTAAGTACAGACAGAATAATTTAGAGTGGATGTGAAATATATAGAAATAGATATGGTTCTATGTCATTCATATCACTGCCTGTTCATTTTCAATAGAAAAGTTCAATCTAATCTATCAAGCTCAACTATATTAAATTCTATATTTCAGCAGGGATAGAGGGACAGTAATAAGTAACAAACTTTGCATAACCTTTCAATTTTGAATAATTTATAAAAACAAAATGCTATAATTTATAGCTAAAATGCTAGTTGCCATGTTTTAATCTATTTATCCGCGACTACTTCTGTTCCAGTTGAATACTTTGCACTCAGTTATTGACTTTTAGCATTTAGCATCTTGTTGAGATAATCTTTCTCGAATAATTAAAGACATAATTGATGCTTTGGGGATTAGATGTTTGGCATCTGCTTGTGAGCTTTTCCAATGTTAACCAGTGTTTCTTCGTTGCTGTTTGCTGTTAAGCAGTCATGAAGATGTAAATAGCATGGCTTTATGTATCATTAAATTAGGTTTAGAAACAGCAAGAAAAACATGTCAACACATTCAAACAGAAATGGTGTGTATGTGTACAGGTTTTGCTATACTTGCGAGAACCGAGGGACTTCACAGGTATAGCAAATCCTCAACAAACATGACTAGAGAGATCATTTACTCGCTACTTCACACTACATTTTATAAAAACCTGTGATAGCATCCAAAAAAGTAAGAATGCCAACAGTCTTGTATTTTATTTGGTTACTTCTGGTTATGGTTAGGCCTGGGTAGGGGTTAAGGATGTCGTGATTGGGATTAGGGTGGTACCCATAAAAATGAATGGATGGTCCTCACCAAGATAGGAATACAAACATACAGTATGTGTGTGTGTGTGTGTGTGTGTGTGAGTGTGTGTGGGCGCATAGGTCAAGCAGGTACAGAAAATGGATGGATGGACATTCAGACAAGAGAGGAAGGCTCTCATTTTAAGCCTTATTCTACAATTCCTTCACTCTTCAACTCTTCAGCGAGTTGAAGCTTGGAAGTTCGCAGGCAGCTACATGGAAATCTGCAGCAGACTGATTCACAGCTGGCCACTGTTTTGCAAAGTGATTTGAATCTTTTAAAAGCCAGTTGGACCAAGATGCAGGGAGGGGTCTGGGTCTATAGCATGAACAAGACTCAAAGAAGGAAGAGTTATCTACTCTTTTAATGCACAAGTTCTTTTTGCATTTTTGAACCTCTAGGAATAGAACAGCAGTAGCAAAGAGAAAGGTGCTGGCAAATACCTAAGGAGGAACAAGAGAACAACAAAATGTAGTGATTAGTCAGTGTAACTACTCACTATAATAGTGTTTTAATGGTAATTTTAATAATAATTTCTTATATGCAAAAATTAATTTTCAAATACAGAGAGATCTAAAACATGCATTTGCAGGGAACAGTATATAAATAACCCCAGAGTTTGTGCTTCCAAACTGTAAATTATATGCTGATTGTACTTGAGATCTGCTGATTTGCAAAATCCATGCATATACTAGGAACGCGACACTGTACTCGGTCTCTCTGAGAAAAAAAAATCACACTGAACAACGTTATGCGGCATGTTATTGAATGTCATGCTGTCTGACAGACTGGTAATGAAATATTATTTTGAAAATTATGGTCAGCATTAAGTGCTTTTCTTACTTGCAAAAACCTCTTTCAGTAATTTATTCATCACTCAAGCCTCAGAAAGCCCTTCCTTCATGTTCAGTTACTCCCTCATCCCTTTATTTCCAGTTCACAGAAAGAAAATCATAAAACGTTCTCATACTGCAAGCTTTGTGCATTAATATAATATTGAAAATACTCAAACTTAATTCAAACAGATACAGCTTATCAGGATACATTTTTGGACACGTGTCCCCGCGAGATGCATTCTTTAGTATTAGAGATATGTTCCTCTTTTTTATGCCAGCTTTTAGTATGTCTGTCCACTTGGGGGCGCTTTAACTCTGCTGTAAATAACAGTTGAGTCGACCAACCACGCAGCTTCCTTGCTAGTTCACATCTGTCGAATAAATACACACATGAATAAACAAAATGGCCCTTTTTAGCTTGCAGAGCAATACATGCATCTGTTTTGTTGAGGAGAGTGTGATCCTGTAACTTAGAAAAAATGAAAAATATACTATGGATTTGTATTTGTTTTAGTTTTGCTGAAGTAAAAATGTAAAACCCAGAATACTAAAACGAGTAATATGATGTAATTTTTATAATACTCATGCTATCCAGAGTGGTTACCACTGGAATTATACATGAGTATCCTAGGCTGGAGCACAGAGTCCAGCTCTTTTCAATTCGCTTCAGAAGTGACTTTGGGTCTTTCAGGCAAGTTCAGCAATGAGGCACAAGAATAGGCCCCAGTGTGAAAGGACTGCTATTGTATGTTAGTGGCATTAAATCTCTTTAGTCTCGGTGCAAAGGCGCCGAAAGTGGGGGATATTTAAGTATACAATATCCCGAGGGGGATAGGTAAGGTCAAACCTGAGGACAAGTTAAATGTTAGTATTGATTCAAAAACACAAGGATGACCCGAAAAATTAGTTGTGCACCACTTTAGATCAGAACACGGGGAAGAACCTGCTGTCCCCTAGCGCGACATGTATTTCGCCTCATTTAAATAAATAACTAGGTTTATATGTAAAAGCTAAGGTGCAAAGCATCGCTCATTTTTATTAGCGTATTCATCTGTTCATTTATGCGCTATTTTGATGAGGATAGCTAGATAGGTACAGTGTACTGCGGTGTCATTAAGCCTCAGTAGGGCATTTTGAAATATTATACAAACAGGCATTTTCGATCCCCATAACTGCCAAGATGAACTATACCAAGTATCTCACTTTTACGGCCTTCATAAAACTCCATCCTAAATTGCACCTGAATAACAGCCCGCTGATAATTAACACATAATGAGGCTCGCTGACAGTGCTTTGAAATAATCATAACGAAAGGACGTACTTTTGAGTTTGCTCTTCGCATTAGATGTACCTTTGCGTCTCAGAGGTCTCCCAAGTATGTTTCATGTTTAACTGTTTGTTTTCTTATTGTCCTCTACTGAGTTAAAGCATTCGCTTTGATTAATTCTATAATGGCGCTGCTTGGCTTAAACCTCATTCTTAAAAGCTATTGCCTCTTAATATTTTATTGTATATAGCTAAATTGGCTTTATAAACAAGGTAGTATATACAGTAACAGAAGCATAGTTTTAAAAATGTTTCAAAGCACTTGAATACATATATAAGCCACATTGCATATCAATAGCAATACGCATTTTTTTCATTCTTATATTTAGTACTTTTATTTAGTTACAATGCTGTTATGATTTCATATGACTGGGTAGAATTGTAATAGTGCAGGTGTTCATATAATGTAGTCTAAAATATTAGGTAATCTGCAATGATACTTTTGATAAATTTTTGGTATTCTTGTGCAGTATGACATACTTTCAAAACAAAATTCTAAAGAATGTCAAATGGGAAGAAGTTCAGTCTAATATGGGAACGAGCAAGAATCCTGAGTGAGAATGTATCTGTAACACACAGCGAGTCTCTTTAATTCGCCTGTATAAACGTAATTACACAAAATTAGAAACAGGATTTCAAGATGTGCTGCTTATAGGTATTTAGAAACATCTCGCAGAATTATGTATGAGTTCAGGTGTTAAGTATTAGCGGATATATGGAAGGTTTGAAAGAAATTATATGGTTTCCTCAGCTCTTTTGGTTTGTATGGTTCAAATCATTTCAGACAATGGCAAGCAAGAAAATGTGACAGAAGTTAATTTTTTCTCTCTAGATTGAGCGAAATTCACTTCTATAAGCTCATGTTTAGCTTCATGATAACCTAGAAATGACTTTGGAATACACAAAAGCCGGCTACGGACTTGGCCTGAAGATGCCGGGCATTGCGATGTCTCGGTAATGAACGAGCAAATTGAGTGCCAAAGATACGGTAATACAAGACAAAAAAACCCGAACCAGCCTCACACGCATTATATTATTTGCTCCATTTATTTTCTTGACACTGATGTCCTTCTTCAGTGACTGTGTCATGCGGAGTTTGTGGCTAAATACATCTCACCATTTCCTCACTGCGCACTAAAACTTTCCCCGCTTCTTGGCGGCTGTGTTTTTCGGACAACAAATGAGGGGTTTTGTGTCTATGGGTTGTTCCCCGTCTACATTTTGGATAATGCAAAACCAGTCACTGGGAGAACATCGCAAGCAGTTTCAGATCATTTACGTTGTTCATACCAAAGGTAATGGCACCAGAAAAGCTGACAAGACCTAGCTTTTCTTGTTCATTCAGGTTAATATTTCTGGGCAGACTTCCCCTGCCTCCTCTGACCTTCTGGGCCAGTTCAGGTAATTCTGGGCTTCACTGAGGTTCCTAATTCTTTTTTTTCCTCTTGAACTGAGGAATGCAAATGAGTAAATATGCCTGTTCAGATGATCTAATAGATTGTTTGACACAGCAATCTTGTCAGGACACACTCGCTAAAAAATCTCCTCAAATAACAGGATAAGAAAGGCCTTATTTGGAAGTCGAAGACTGGCCGGGTAGGGCCTCTCTAATATGTCTTGGTGTGGGTGTGATTTACATTCACACTGGCAATTATGATGCAGGGGTAGAGTATAGTGTTCCTTCTGTTATCTTAAGGTCTCCAGCAGTGGATTATCATAGACGTTTTGATTAGAATTGTATGATTGGTCAGGGATGGTCATGACAACAGTTAGAACCACAGACACCGAATACATAATTAAAATGTAAATACATAAATAGAAATGCTGAGTATCTCATGTAAACAGATTTAATGGAGAAATCCCTTGATGAAACCGCAAATGCTGCCCGGCTCTCTTTCTCGAAACCTTGGGGACTAACTGATAGCCTTTCCCTAGTGCCCGAAGCAATAGCCAGAGATCGAAAGAAGTAGGTAACTCATTTAAACAAGACAGAGAAAAACGGTTTTAATCCTTGTATGCCAATAACGGTAATTTAAAGTCAATCTGCACCTGCACGTGCCGTTCATGATGTGCTGCTTGGACGTGAGATTTCTCAGTCTCCAAGCTGAAGCGTGCAACACAAGCAGAAGGATGTTTAAGGAATGTAACAGTGTCGAGGTAGCAAATCGATATCAATACTGAATGAGAGCACAGGCGAGGTTTAAAAATGGTTTCATGGTTGATGAGATGTTAGAATGTATTTAACATCCATTTAAAATCAGGATCATCTGTAACAAAAAGATACTTTATATGTGCATGGCTTAAAACTGTTATTTAGTCTTTTTGTTGTTCATGAGAGGTTTACTAGTATATCCTGTGCAGATGTGTGTGTGTGTGTGTGTGTGTGTGTGTGCTTACATATAGGGGTGGCTGAGTGTTTAGCGCTGTCGCACTGTTGCCTTACACCTCTGGGACCAGGATTTGACACCCCGGTGTGACTGTACTTGTTTGCATGTGTCATCGTGGGGCTTCTACTCTGGTTTTCCTCCACAGTCCAAAAACATGCTGAGGTTAATTGGAGTTACCAAATTGCATGTGTGAGTGTGCCCTGCAATGAGCTGCCCCCCCATCCTGGGTTGTTCCCTGCCTTGCACCCATAGCCTTCAGGATAGGCTGCAGACCCCTCAGCGACCCTGAATAGCACAGGTGCTTATAGAGAATGGATGAGCGTGTGTCTGTGATTGTGTATATGTCACATTGTCGGGATCCAAAAACCTGCTATTTTGACCTTGTGGGGACATTTCTTCGGTACCCATAAAGGGAAAAATATCATGAATGCAATTAAAAAACTAAAATAGCCAAAAGTCTTGTATTTTGTTTGGTTGCTTATGGTAAATGTTAGCGCTGGGTAGGGGTTTAGATTGTGATTGTTGGGATAAGAGTTATACCCATAGAAATGAATAGACAGTCCCCCAAAGATATGAAAACAAATGTGTGTGTGAGTGTGTGTTGCAGAGAAAGCTTGTGATTAATACATTGTTTCAAGTATAACTATACCATTCTGTCCACATGAGTTATGTGGAAACCAGGCACAGAACATATATCCATCAGGACCTCCGGAATGAGAAGATCAAATGTTTCATTTGGTATAGTCCACCATAATGGGATATAAAGAGTGTACAGTGTGGTCTTGCAGAAAGTGAGACGTGATGGTCTACTCTTGGAATGGAGAGTCAAAGCTTGTGTCTCAACCCACATTTGGGTTTGTTAAGCACAGATGTCATCCATCCACCTTCAAAAAAAAACATCATGTAACACACACATCCACAAATAGCTAAAACATGATACGGTGAGAGTGACCCCCCTCCCCCCCAAAAGAACAGTAAACACCAGCATCAATATGACAATATACCAAAGTTTTTTACATTTTATTTTGTATTATATTTATTATTGATGTACAAAAAAGGTTTTTGATGGTGCCACCTAAATACACGTTTAGCCTGGCCTATTCCCTAAAATTCAAATTTTACCTTTGCTTGCAACAGAATAGAACAACCTCTTCTAGAAGCTTCTAGGATATGAGCAGATCAGCAACAAAACTTATGACCTTGTAGAAGATGAGTGAGCACAGCTGTGTAGCAAAGACCACATCGAATATTAATACTGAAAGACCACAGTTAGAAGACTACTACTATAGGGGTGAAGAGTACTGCTAGGCGGTGATGGCCTAATGGTTAGTGTCCTAGTGCTTGAAGAGTTGTTGGTATGAATACTTGAGTATGAATACTTGCAGTGCATTTTGTTGTTGTGCGTCAATAATGACCATTAAGCACCTTTACCATACTGTATACTACTACACTGTTTAGAGACTTTGAAAATTGTGTTTATAGTGTTCAGGGTAGATTAATTATACTGAAAGCAAAAGCTACTGCATTAGTATACAAAATACAGAGTAAAATTATAATTTTATTTATTTATTTATTTATTCATTCATTTTCCCCCTGACAAATAAATAAATGTTTGTCATATTTTTGGGAAAATCTATATTGAGTCTGAAACCAAAGATTAATTATTAATCGTAAATGAAAGCTATGATGTACTGTAAAAGAGAAGACAGAAAGTAACTCATTATTTTTTCCCTTAAATCATTTGTAAGTTACCGATAAAGTGATAAGGAGAATTATTGGCATACATTCATATTAATGACATTCAGATTTACATAATTGGAATATACAAATATCTGCAAGTTAGTTTCCACCCCTACTTCATCAAATGAAAATACTACCTCATCTTTAATCATTTAGTGACATTGTCTAATATTTGAATTTCAGGTTTGTATCTATATAGCACGTTAGCTGTCGCTGTGTACGAAACGGCCGCATTACACCCACAGTACTCATCAGCGCACATCAGTGTGTGCACAGTAGCGGTGGCCTGAAACAGAATATGCAGAACAACCATGCTGAGAGGCAGCCCGCTTCCAGCAATCCCTTTTGCAGTGCCTCAGTCACCCGCCAGCCTCCAGTACACTGCTTGTTAAATGTACCGTAAATGTACTAATATATACCCATATTTGTATGATCCTGACTGAAGCGACAAACACGTGAGGGGGCACTTACGTCGCCACTGCTTTAATCCCGCCTCCTCTTTCTGCTTCTTTTACAAATGAGGCCAGGCGATCTGATCTCCCTTTGGGAACGCATCCCCCCAAATTTATGTTTATCAAGATCTTGGCCGCCACCATCCAAGGAGATGCCACTTATTTGAATCATTGGGCATATTTTTAACAAAATCATTGCATTCTTTTTAAGCTTCTTGTATGCTATGCTATTAACAGGAAAAGCTTGTAAAGCATGATATTAGCATGCAAAATTAAGTCCATCCATCTTCCAACAGCATAACAGTCATGGTCATGGGCCAAAATGAAGTCTTAAGACAAAATCTGTATATAATACTCCTAATGTGGCTTGATTTCTTAATTTCTTGTGATTTTTTGTGAACTACAACCTAACTTCAAGGATATTTCTTTGCATATCAACGGTGCATGCAATTAATATGTTTTCTAATATTACAGATTGGTTTTGGTGCCCTGATTTGTGCCACCAGACTGTAAGATTTTTATCCGCTGATGTATTTAGTCGAGATTAATTGCAATCTCGATTGCTTAGCAACATGATAAAATGTGGCACTGAGAGATGTCTGCTAGGTGGACTGACAATCGCACAACATTATCATGGTTAGAGCAACCCAGCCCTAGTTGTAAAAAATCATTTATTTTTCTTTCAAAATATTCCACATGGCATAAAATATGCATGTTCTGTGTTAGAGTAATGCTCCAGTTCCATCCTAGCATACACAATTTCTACCGCAGTGTTATACCTGATTCTTTTTTTAAATGCATCAGTGCTGAATGGACACAATTTCCAGCATGGGGAAAAAACAGAAGAACTTCTGGACTAAAGGCCATGCATGTAAATATGTGATTTATAAGTCTTTAGTTATGAATACACATTTATAAATGTAAATCGCCACAACGGACGAACGGACAAAGGCCGAGCACTTCTGCAGCTGAATTTGCTTGCCTTTCCTTTGGCACACTGCCTTATCAGTGGATAAACTTAAAAATAAACCTGCGTGGCTGTTTACGCATCTTTTCCGAGCATCATGTCGGAGGCGTTTTGTTTGTGTATGGAAACAGACTACAACAGGGTGGATCCATAAATGATATTTTCAGTGTCACCTACTATACATAAACTACCTATCAATCGTTCTTAAATGTTAAATGTATTTCAACACTAATTACTATTTCAACTTTTAATATTTCAGGGTCATATTGGTTTCTTATAGTTTCAGCTGTTAGACAGCTCACCATACACATTGTTTTAATAATTTATTTTATACTTGAATCCGAATGGGGGAGACTTGAGTTCATATATCCTGAAAAGAAATGGTATAAATGACACAAAGGTCCACAGGCACGGGTTCTGTAGCTGGACTGTCTTTTAAAGTTCCTTAAGTCTTATTTCCAAAAGGCAGAGAACTGAATTACGTACATCATTAGAGAACCAAAAGCGAAAGCAAACATAGCACGTGAGCCGGGTGTGAGGCCTTACCGTAAATTCCAGGGGCGTCCGATGCGCATCTAATGCGAGATGGTGATGAGGCGTGTCCTGTACCGCCCCTGAGGTAACCCCCCCCCCAGCTGCAGGGGCGCCAGGTGATCAAAGGTGACTTCACGAGCATGCCGCATAGATTCATCATGCTCCGCCCCCAAGAATCATTACGGACCAGTGACTACTGCGCTGGCGGGAGGATCGGCAGCACTGAGAAATGTGAGATGTGGCTTTTTCAAGGCCAGATGGGATATCACAGACTTTCTTACAATATGGG
>JAODKL010000002.1:604704-637770 GCA_026780765.1 Petrocephalus schoutedeni | reverse complement strand
CTATTAATAATGCTGGCTCTTTTCTTTTTTTTTTTCAAAAATATGCTGTTTATAGAAAGTCTTGGGAGGCTTGCTTAATTCTGTAAAAAATGTATCATGAAAAACAGAAAAAGTTTCACAAGTAATGTTCAATGCATCTGCACATATGTTCCCCACAAACGTTTTCTTTTTAGTAAGTATCATCATTTTTTGACTGGCTCATTCAGCTCTGTTCTGTTGCCATTTTGCTATTAATTGTTGTCACTGGCTTCCAAAACAGATACTAAACACAAATGTTTGGTGTTTCAGGTTATTTCAAAGGTGTTACTAATTAAATGAACTCAATGAACCTTTTAAACTTAGAGCAGCTCTTTTAGAATCATAATTGGGTTTCAATTTATTACTAATTGAAAAGAATGTTTACTTATCACATCTGGTTGTTTGAAGTGTAATATATATTTTTGCAAACGAATAAATGAAGTAACGACTTCCGTTATAAGACCAATACATTTGCAATATTTTTATTCCAATAATGAAGCGTCCCAAGTCTTTCTCTGGGCACTTTATACTTAACCAATAAAGATGCAGCAATGTACTGTACTTTCACCCCCAAATACATACAGAATAATTTTGAAACAGGGGATCACGGCTCCCCTGTGACTGCCAGGATAACAGGTAGATATAATGTGAGCTGTTTAACAGGGAGCTCCAGCTGGACCAGTACTGGAGCCTCAGTGGCACCACCTGTAATGGCACAGGATACTGATTTATTTCTAGAAGCGTGTGACTCAGACAGCAGGAGCCTGCATTGCTACGCTGGAGATTTGCCTCAAGAGAGGTTCAGACTTTGGTCAGGAAGCATTATCGATCTCAGCCAAGCCTCGCTTTAGCTCAAGGGTGGAAGAACATATTTACTCAAATGGATATAATTTCTCATTACTTCAGAAAGTAAGCACTATTGATTATGTCAATCAATAGCCATGCTTCTTTCAAATAAATCACACTCTTATAACAAATTTTTCCAAGAAACAAAATTATCTCGAACTGAGGAGTCCTTGTCAAAACATTTTACTTCTAACTCAAAATTGGAAAATAATTTAATAGTTTAATCTACATGCACAGTATAAGCTTATTTCATTAATAGTTTGCATAAAATTCACAGTATTTTACTGAGAATTTGAAAGGTTATTCGCTGAATATTGTTCACTTATCATGTATGTTATGTTACTGTTCATTTATTTCCCGTCACCCCCCGGGCAGTCCATTGCAGGTTACATACACACACACTCACAACTCCTGGCAATTTTCACATACCGCCTAGCTTAAGTTCATGGGTTTGGGAAAACCCTGAGTACCTAGAATCTGCATGGAAATGTTGGTGGAGTGGAAATGTGAATGTAAAAATTAAAGGGTGCGTGTGTACATTTAATGTAAGCATATTTTTGCATTGGTACAACCCATTGTTTGAGACTTGGATTTTGGATGATTTGTTGCAAATTAGTTACAAAGTTAGCTACTAGAGGTAACTTTCAAGTTTATGTAGACTCAGGACTTTATATTTCAAAACTGAAAATCAATGCTTAAAAGGTCTAAAGAAAGATCACATTGTACTGAAAAATGCATCTTTAAACCTAAAAAATGCAAAACATATAGATTTGTATTATAATTTAATAATAGTTTGTCTGCTAGCTGTACTAGGCTAAGTCACATTCTGTTGCATGCATTCTAAAACACATAAATCTTCTCTGCAAAATGGATGCTAGCTGGTTATTTGTCAAGTATTACGGCATTATTTTTAACAGCTCAATTCAAGCTTACAGCTCAGGGCTGGGTGGAGGCCAGCTGCACCTCAATAGCTTGTCACTGGAAATGACTGCCGAAAAGATGACGGGTTATCACTGCTCCGGGAAACTTCGGCATCCAAAACACGTGCTGTGCCTCTCCCTTCCCCTACAGTGACAGCAAAGCTGAGAAATTGTATATGCCTGCATGTACATTTTAAAAATATATCTACTTCATTTGTTTGTTTAGTATTTATTTATTTCAAGATATTGTTAAAAGCTGCACGAAATTCCAGTTGTAGCTACCAGAACATACGGAAAATTGCAAAGAGAATTGCAAATTGAAATGTACTTAAGCAAGGTCACTGAAGAACAAAATACAAGGAAGAGATCAAAATGCACTGCGAGACTATCGATGAAATGCAAGCTTTAAAAAATAGATAAAACACTATGTTTTGTGGTACAGACACGCATGTTGACTACACAATTCCTACAAATTTGAGTATCAAGAAAGGTGATTAATAGTAATTGTTAACATACCACAGCGCATGTAACATCCTGATACTAATTCAGCTAATTATAGCTAATTCAGTGCCCAGGGCTGTAGCACATTGCTCAGGGTACCTCAGCCGTACTTGCAGGTCAGGAACTCAAACCAGCAACCTTTCAATTAGGCAGCTGCTTCCCTAACCGTTGCACCACCACTGCGCCAGTGGTCATTTTGTGCACGTCCATGTAAGTGGAAACCCAAGCTAAGCACAGTGATGAAGCAGATGAATAACAGACCTATTTATCAAGTATTTAGACAGTGCCAGAGTCAAAGTGAGACCCATTGTCGCATTTCAATGAAAGTGTGTGGAATGTGAACATAGATTTGAAATCCTGCTTTTATAACTCTACTGCTCCTTTGATTACTTGTACAATGACAAAGTACTCTGAAGTTGACGATAATATTTAAAAACTTTTTTTTTTAAATGAGTATAATACTGAAAGTGCTAACCCAAGTACTTCTGAAAGAGATATGCCACACCCTGCCATTCTGTTTTCTCCCTAGTGTGGTTCTAATTAGCCACACCAGTTGTGTTAGTCTTATGTCTTGTTCCTGCCCTCATGTTAACTCACTCCAGCTGCCTCTTATTGTGATCCCTTAGTACTCCTTGTTATAAAGGCTTCCCAGTCCTATGCACCCCAGTCCAGTCATTGAGCCTCTCCTTTTAATCCCCTGTGATCCTGTTTATCCATTCTGATAAAAAAAGAAAAACTTTTGTTGGTTCTCATGCATGGACCTGTGTCCACCATTCCTTCAGAGCATGACAGGTAGGTCTTTAAAATCTACCAACTATTGATATTATTTTTATTATATCAGCAAATATCAGTATTGTTTCTCGACTGTTAGAAAAAAAATGCAGTCTTTGTTTTCCTAAAAGTTGGGTGTTCATAGGGAAGACAGTATGGCCATTAATTTGGAAGGAGCACTGAGGCAATCCATCCCCTGATGTTGAAAGAGTGTCTAATTACATTAATGGTGGTGGTGATGGGTGATTGGGGGGTGGTAACGACACAAAACGCAATGGTCATTACTTTTTTTTTAATACAATTAAAGAAAAACAAGGTTTGTTGACAGGAAAAGATTTCATCACTACTTGGCAGTTGAAAATGTTTTAAAATTGTGTTTTGTGCTAAACGTTTTTTTTTCCATTCAAATGAACCAAGAGATTTCATGATGTGGTGTTCATTATTTATAACTGTAGCTCTGATAATATTACTGAAAAATGTTCAGTTGATTAAAAAAAAAATCGTCATCCTCCGTGTTCTGCAAAATCCCGAGTCCAACGTCAATGTCTATTTTTGAGTAAATGCACATAGCTCTTTGCCATCCTGCTGGCTCCTTGGATAGTGTCTAAGCCTTTAATATGTATAACCAGGGGCATGACTGCAGTAGGGGTGTAGGCTCCTGAAGAAGGCAACTAAGAAAATGAGCCACCATTCGATCTAATTAAATTTGCCTTATGAACCAGAGTCCTGTTAAACATTCTATCCCACAGACCTCACATCTGTTTATAAGCGGCATTGCTGCGGTTGTTTAATGTTAAACTCTCTCTTCTCTCATGTATTTAGATAAATAAACAAACAAATAAATAAATAAAAACATGAGTGCTTGAGGCCTTAAGGAAAGCGATATGTTTGCTAAGTTAAAGCAGTGTCAAAATGTAATATATGTAAAATGAATTACATATATACATGAGAAATCCCTTATGCAGTTACATATATTAGTACAAATAATACAAAACAAGAGCAATAAGCTATGAATCTTAAGAAATCGTAGTCATATCCTCACGTTTAAAATTCCTAATGAAAAGTGCACCAATTATACACCAAGTAAAAGAAATCGGAAGAAATATTACAAGACCCCATTACAGTACATATCTAATTCAACAAGCCTTCCCATTCTTACTAGCTACTGAATAAATATTTAAAATTCTAATAACTGTTGTAACCTTTTAGGTGCAAGTTCAATCACCCATTGAATATTAAAGTCTTCATCTTCTGATTTTGGCAGACTATACCGTAACCAGAGTTACAGTGTCACAAAATTACTAGATGGAGGGTACTTCAAGACAGCACTAGACTACCTGATCAGTTTCGGTGAAAATCCTTCCGCTTTGCGAATTACTGTAATTATTTGAAAAAATATCATACTGCTTGACAAAAAAAACACATAATGTCAAATATAAACAGAGAGCATAACAGTTTGCTCGTCAGTTCATTTTTTTCTTGAAGAAATTGACGTTTTGCCATGCAACATATTGGTATCTCTTGCATTGTAAAGTGTGATTTATGACTCGTGCATTTTTTTTTAATTAATATTGCATTTATTTTCATGGCTGTCTTTTTGGTATTTTGATTTGACATGGCAATTACCAAGAAATGCCACGCATTGGTTTTTGTTATCGTTGTTCTTCCTGATGCACAGAAAGACAAGGTCAGGTACTGGGATTTCATAAAATATCACTGGCTATTTCATTCTCAGCATTGAGACTACTTGAGTCTTGAACTTTCCGAAGTGAACAGTGTTCAAATAAAACAGGGAGTTCAAACTGTTTAAACTCTGTTGTTTTGTTTAATGGAATGACTAAGAAGTTCACATTTGACTTGACACTGGCTTGGCATATCCTGGACTCGAGTAATTACTCCCATGCTCTACACATTTTCTTAAATCCCAATTATATTGATTGGCTCCCAAAAACCCAATAATAAGACAAGTTGTTACTCTACTTATTTGAAAGTAGATATACTGGTACAAACAGTAGGCTTATTTCCATACTTCATTATAATATGCATCAGTTTCATGGATCAGCCATCATTTCTTATTAATACTATTAAACCCAAGGCTGTGTAACTGCTTAGGCCAATTATGGGCAGAACAACTTCAGAAAATTACATCCCACACAACATCCTGGCAGGAATTGTACTAAAACGCACCCAGATCTTCCAGCTATGGGAATACGTATCTTAATCCACAGGGGGTAATATCAAATTATGATGTTTTCTCACGGGTTTAGCGAGATTTCCTTAAATTCATACCATATGCTCGAGTCTAATCTTACAAGCATTTTGTGTAATTGGCAGTGTGAATCATGCACCAGCGATTAGCTAAACACACACGCACGTGTTTTGAAAGAATGTGAATATAGAATGTTGTTTTGTTATTAGATTGAATTTAAGATACAGGATAGTTACAGATACTCTTAATTAAATATAACGATTGCTTGATTCCTTTTATGTTCAATGCCTTTGCTTAATCACTTGTTTTCATCAAAGATTCAAGCGAGTTGGCAAAACTCCAGTACTGCAGAAATAGTCTACAGTAAAAAACAGATATGCTTGAACTTATTTGGGGAAATTAGACTTTGAATACTACATTGCTAATTATCTGTCATGTAGACAAAATATATGTTTTGATCGCTGTTTATAGTTTACACTTTCTGGGGTGCCTTGCGAAACATTTGAAAAACAACAGAAAATATAACCACAAACCAAATATATTATAACTGGTATGAAATCCCTGCTTGTTTGAAATTAAGAGCAATCATGGTCCCCTTTTGACCTTCGTATTTTCGATTGCCTAAGTGCCGGTCTGGTGTTACGAAAATTACCATTCTGTTTGATAAAGTCTTTGTCAGCTTAAATATTTGGGCTTTAATTACCAAATACAGGGGCTCTAAATCTCATGAAACTGTCTTCCTGAAATACTCTACTGACACATTTATGATAATATCTAACAAGCTGTGTTTACCTAAATCATTTATAGTGTCAATTTAGACTAATATATCAAACGTTTTTAAATTTTAAAACATAACAAATAATTTATATTTCCTCTAATCTTGAGGGCAATGTCTTCATTAAATCCATTTCTGATATTATAGTGCTATGTTATATGAAATAAGTCAAAGCACAGGGATATTTTTACATAGTTTAAGACTATGAAGTTCATACAACTGTAATGTTCTGGGCATTGG
Organism: Petrocephalus schoutedeni; assembly: GCA_026780765.1. NCBI lineage: Eukaryota > Metazoa > Chordata > Actinopteri > Osteoglossiformes > Mormyridae > Petrocephalus > Petrocephalus schoutedeni. Next base: position 631,490 of record JAODKL010000002.1, on the reverse strand, counting down.
TGATTTTAGATTGCAAAAAATATAAGCTCAGAATAGCAGGAGTCATTCATTTATAAGCATGAAGTCTGAGCAATGTCAAATGCCACTATTTTTTAAGAACCCGCTATTTACAGGATCCTAAAATGAAAAGGGATAAATGCATACTGTGAATTTGTATATTTATTTCTCATCTATCCAAGTTCAGTGGGATTTATTTATCTGTTTTTTTTTGGTATGGGAGATAAAACATTATGATATACACTCCATAGTTGAAGCATGTGAGCCATTATCCTTAATTGACTAATAAAGCGTTTTCAAATGCTGACAATAAAAAAATATATTAATGTTACTCCTCTTTCTATTTAAAGTTGGGACACAAAAAAACAAGACTTGGATACCTAAGTATTTAAAATGTTGGGTATATGGTTTGCTCTTGCATCTTAGATGGTAATAGTATTCTTATTAATATTTTATTCTGAACTACAGTTGTAGCTGTAACATGGAATATTTAATGCAAACACATTATGCGTGACTTAAAACTTCAAAGTACTATGTTGGTTTAGGGGTTGGGGGGAGTATATAAAAATTACTGTCATGATTAATTGGTTAATGGTTTTGTAAGGCTAACGTGCCCTTGATGGTTAGACTGTCAATGCCTAGTTACTAATTAGAAGAACTTTTCAATGTTACCTTGTAGTAATTTCCGTATACTGTAAGATGACTTACAAACAATTTCCAGCCAATCAGCAGTCACGGCCCGTGTGCCAGGGGGAAGAGCACCGCCACTGGGGTGATCTTCCTGTCGAAGCGTCTGGGATTGAGTTTTGCCCGATGAAAGTACAAGGGTTACGTTACGCTGTCACAACAGACGGCCCGCTAATGAGTCCTGTCATATCGTGAGTGCTCCTAAGGATCTGGTGACGACAGGGGGCAGCCAGGTGACCCCAGAGGCCGTTCCGTTTTCTACAGCATGTCTCAGTCTAATCTTGTGTAAGGAATCTGTTGTGCTCTGAGGAATTCTAAATGCTGACTTGCCTCTGATTTCGTTGCCAGGAGAGAGAATTAGAGTAGCGGGAGTATCCCACACAGAACAGGAGTAGGGACAGTAGGAGTTTACCTCTCTCTCTATAGTATAAAAATCCAGAATGCACATTGAGTACTGCGCAAAAGTCTTAGGCAGTGAAAGAAAATGATATCTAAATGCTCTTTGTGTTGGTGTAACTCTATGATATGCTTGTAAAAGTGTAAAAGTTAGCCATCTTTAGCCTGCTAAAATTACCCTAGTATTCGCAGAAACCTTACAATACAGCCATGTATTTTTTACTTGACTACTAGCATACCTCATGTGGCTAATCAATATTTCTCTGAGAAATATACTACCCAGATAAATACATAATTTTGACAGAAGAATTGGGACACACCTCTTAACTGAATTCAGGTGGTTCATTCAGACCAATTGCCACAGGTATATAAAATCAAGCAGCTAACCATTCAGGTTACAAACATTTGTGAAAGAATGGCTCGTGGAAGCATTTAGAAATGACAGAAGCCACAGATCATGTAAGGTAACAGAGTGGGGACGCCAAGTGCTGAGGCACGTAGTGCGTAAAAGTCGCCATCACTCTGTTGACTCAATAATTGCAGAGTCCCAAACTTCCTCTGGATCTGCCCCAGCACAAAAACACTGGGATCTTCATGAAATTGACTTCCTTGGCAGAGCAGCTGCATGCATGTCTCACATCACCAATTGTTAGACGGAATGCTGAAAAGCACGTCACCACTGGACTTTGGAGCAGTGCAAATGTGTTCTGTAGAGTGGCAAATCACACTGCCGTCTGGCAGTCTGATGGAGGAGTCTGGTTTTGGTGGATGCCAGGAGAATGTTACCTGCCTGACTGCATTGTGCCAACTGCAAAGTTTGGTGGAGGAAGGATAATGGTATGGGGTTTTTCAGGGATTGGGCTTGGCCCCTTAGTTCCAGTGAAAGGAATTCTTCAGCATACCAAAACATGTTGAAATTCTATATTTGGACAATTCTGACTTTGTGGGAACAGTTTTGTGAAGGCCCTTTTCTGTTCCAGCATGACTGCGCCCCAGTGCACAAAGCAAGGTCCATAGAGACATGGTTGGGTAAGTTTGGTGCCGCGGAACTTGACTGCCCTGCACAGAGCCCTGACCTCATCCCCATCGATCACCCTTGGGATGAACTAGAACAGAGAATTGCTAGCCAGGCCTTCATGTCCAACATCAGTGCCTGACCTCACAAATGGATCTTCTGGATGATTGGGAAAATATTCCCACAGGCACACTCTGAAATGCTGTGGAAATCCTTCCCAGAGGAGTGGCAGCTGTTATAGCTGCAAAGGGGGATTAGCTCCATACTGATGCCTATGGATTTAGAATGGGATGTCAGAAAAGTTTCTGTTCCTGTAGATTTAATGGCCAGGTGTCCCAGTACTTTTGTCCATATTGTGTAGCTCTAAACATCTTCTTTGTCTGCTTAACTACAGTATATCATGTATATAATAATATGCAAGATCTATGAAATATTTATACTGATTAAAGTCAATGACGTTAAAGTCATGCAAATAAAGCTATTTCTAAGACTAAATGGTCCTATTAAAGACCTCTTCTTTTGAGTAATCACAGGGAGGGGCACTGGCAGGTTTGGCACTGAGCAAACGCAAACACAAAAATAAACAATCCATTCTGGAAGGTGAGACAACCGATACACTGTGCAAGTGGGAAATCAGGGACCATCTGTACTGGCTTTTGCTGTACAGTGAAGAATTGTGTCACAGTGGGTGGCCCTATTGTCTCATGCAGCAAGGATTGGGTATTTGAATGCTACGTTTGAACTCATGTGGAGTTTGCATGTTATCCCTGTTAAGCAGTTAGGCAAATTTCCATCCATTTTCTATATATTGTCCTATTCAGGGTCACAGCAGTCCAGAACCTATCCCGTACGCTATGGGAGCAAGGAAGGAAAATGACCGAGAATTTGGTGCCAGCCCATTGCAGGGCACACTCATGAGGAATTAGGCAGCTCCAGGTCACCTAAGTATGTTTTTGGACTGTGGGGAGGAAACCGGAGTACCCAGAGGAAACCCCGCAATGATACAGAGAGAACATGTGAACTCCACACACATGGAGCCATGGTGGAGTCTCAGACCCTGATCGCAGAGGTGTGAGGAATCAGTGCGAGCTACTGTGTTACCATGACTTGGGTGTCTTGTCTTGCTCATAGTGTGCTTGTGTGTGTGCGGAGATGGACTTGCATTATGATCATTCTCCATGTACACAGGAGTCATGTGAGGGACTGGTAATCTGTGCACGGCTCAACTGCCTTGTGTCCTTTTCCTTCCATGACCCTCTACCAGATAAAGATGAACGGAGACCAAGGAACAGGCCCAGGGATAAAACACCTGAAACCAACCAGTTTATACTTACTTGGAGCCCCCAACAAGTCTTTCCTGTGACTGCCACACCCCTCAGAAGCAAAGCCTTGTGTGGCTCAGCCGGTTTGGATTCTGTATTTCTGATTGGATGGTTGCCAGTTCACATCTCAGGATTGGCTGCAACCGTTGGGCCGCTGAGCAAGGTCCTTTGCCCCCAATTGCTCCATTGTCTGCTTAACTCCGTTTTCTGAAAATGCATTGTCACTTTGGAGAAAAATGTCCTTTACATAAATGTACTATGTTAAAACAGACCGTAAGCTGTTCACGTTTTAAGTGCTCTATGAATTTAAGAATGAATGCAAATATTTGAGATGTTAATAGATAATTTTTCTGTTCCACTTATGTTTTTATTTGGATTACTGGGCCTACAAAAGTGCAGTAGTTGAGGAATATCTGAGCCAAGCCGGGATGGGCGTCATTAATGAGGACCAAGCTCTGCTCTCCTAAACCGAAGGCACCAGTGTCATGGCTAAATCGTCCGGAGAACCTAATGAGCAAATTAGCAGTGGGTTTTGCATCCCGCACACAGAGCACAGCTGCCGTGGCGATTATCTTTAAAGAACCCTCCTGGTGCACGCTCACAGATGGTCACAAGCCAGCACCTCCACACTTATCACCAATTAAGAGGCACCGGGGGCCACAGACTGTGACATAAATAACAAATTCTGCCTCCCAATATTAGTGATAACGGCAGAGCCATGGATACCAAAGCACGCTTCGGTGGCTGATTCCTCCCCGTGAAATATTGCAGCAGCGCTGATAAGTGAATGCCTGTGTGTCTATGCCTACCGAGATACATGCATTCATACATAAAATACATATATATATATATATATATATGTACAATATATGGATATATACATAATATATGCATGTATACAGTATATACATTTACATACATACACACACACACACACATATATATATATATATATATACATACATAAATAGTTAATCCTTTTATTAATATAATAATTTTTCAGGTTGTTTGTAAGATTTGTAATCCATCCATCTTCCATGACGTCTTATCCAGTACGGGATGGCAGTGAGCCTGGGGCACGAATGGGACATCCCTTATGAAATGGACCCATCAAAAAACTCATTTTTCTGATTTTAGTACTAGTGGGTGTCCACTGCAGTGGACTTACTGCAGTGATTCTTGAGGTGTTGGTTGTTTCTAGGTAGCAGCTTGACTGAAATAGAGGCAGTGAACAAGTATGGCCTGTTTACCATGTGATAACGGTTGCCCTCGGCCTCTTACCTGAGCATTCCCTTTGAGTAGCGAAGTGCCTGGAAGTGAGGGGTTTACAACACAGGTTTACAGCATATGCTACCCTTCCAATGCAGACACGTGCAGTACAGAGTGCCTGCCGTGAATTGTAACTGTCTTGAATGAGGACCATACAGTCCTAACAGCCCGAGGACGTGCTTAAACTTCCATTGAGGTTTTCAAGGTTATATTGCCATGTACATGTAGCACAGTGGAATTCTTACTTTATGATTCCTGCAGACCATAGTATCAAATAAAAGACAATAAATACAAGACAATACATACAATTATTGAAAATTTTCGAAACATTTTATTTCTCTGTTTCAGTTTTTCTCCCACTCAGTCCACAGGTCACATTACATTAAACATCTATTGGCGACTGTCTTGTCATTAACTCTTCTTTTTGTGAAGTCCCAGGTCATTTCTAAGACATTTGCTTATTTGTTTATTTACATCTTTGATGTGCAAGTTCATTGCCGGGTCAAATAAAAACTTTTGCTTGTTTCCGGTCCCCCGTGTGTCCCCTGCGGCACCCGCTGAAGTGATTGAAGATTAGAGCACTTAACTGAACCCATAAATCACCAGATTCACCCCCCTTTCAATTACGTTCTTTAGTCAGCCCAGTGAACACCAGAAAAATACCTCTTTCTCTAATGCCTTCTGCCTCATTGGAAAGTCATGCTCGCACAACATCCTTTCTGATGACAGTAATGGCCCTCTACCGTCTACAGCATTCCTGCTCAACTCTATCTGCCCCACCTTTGGTCAAGTTATGTACAACTGAAAGAGATCAGAACACAGTAATGCACCTGCCCCATATCCTCCTACTGTAAGGCTTAGAGAACAAATCTTTCAATCTGCCACAGTGTCGTAATGAAGTCTTCTCACAATAGTCTACACTAATTAAACCCTGTGTACCTCAAGATTACACAATGCCAAGCCACAATGTTATTAAAACATCCATATTACATTGTATCCTCCTCAACCCCAGTCCTCAGAGAATCTGGAAAGTAATAAGATAATCTCTCACTTATTAACCTCTCAGTTCATACCAGGTAGTCTTATCTAACACGATTTAATTGCTGTCTGCATGTTTAATAAACATCCATCCATCCTTTAACTGCATAGTCTGGTCAAATTCATTGGGGGGAGGACACAAAGCTGGGGTACATCCTGGATGGTATGCCAGTCCATCACTGGGCACATACACACAAAAATATTCTATTGGCAATTTAAAAATGCTAGGTAGCCCAGCTGTATGTGTTTGGATGGCAGGGTGGAACCCAACATCAACATGTAGAGACCATGCAAACTCTACACACAGGGTGGAGGCAAGCAAAAGTGCTAGCCACTGAACCACCAAGCTGCCTTTTTGGTCAAACAGGTTTTTTTAAATTGTTGTATTCAACTCATGAAGCTATTCAGCTTAAAAACAGGTATCTGTACAAGGTAAAGGAATGCAGTAACTCAGGGGTAACAATCATAGTGTTTGTCTCTGTTGCTACCCAGTAGATCTGGGGTGAAGAAAGAGGAGAATATTCTTTAATATCACCAGACAAAACTGTCAAAATCAGCCATAGTCTTGCTTACGGAGCTGTGATTTATTTAATCTTTACTTAAGAGCTGAATTTTCAAATAGAATAACATATTGGTTTCCTTAATCTGATATAGCATTCAGTGTGGCTCCTCGGTAATCTTTTTTAATCCTGGGACGTGACACGGCACAATATTGGCTTCATTTTGCATGGGGGGGGATTAAAGCAATCATTTTTTTAAGTACATGGCAGTGAATACAATGTTTGGAGGAAGACCTTGTAAACACGTTTTATCTGTCTAAATCTGCCCTAATGCTCTGCCCTTTGCAATGTAAATGCAGAGGGGACCGAACAGCCTTGCGTCAGAAATGAGGAGGTGGATTTGAAACTTTCACTCCATGTTGCATATTCATATTCTTCATGATTAAAAACATACATTGTTCTATGTTTTTAATTATATATCTTTAATCATATATGTGTGTGCATATATATAATAACATTTTTAAAATTTAAAACATATATACTAATATATTCAACTATACACAGTTAAATATGTGTATGTATATATACATACACATATACATATTATCAGAAATTAATTATGTAATTACATAATTGTTGCCATTTCACGCCCCATATATAGGCATGCGTGAACCTCATTTTATCTATTTGTCAAGCCTGGCAGCAAGCTTCAAGAGCAATAGAAAAGAGTGTTTGAGAACCCGGGAAAGGTGTGCAGCCTAAATGTTCTGTCAAAACTAGCTGATAATGGCTTATGGCTTTTATTTATAACCTTTCCACTTGTAGTACATCCACTCCCTTTGTCATTTATCTTTCTCTAAGCTGCTTCGGATCCTCGATTAGGAAAAAAAATTCAGAATAAAATACTTTAAAACATTCTTATCAGTGTGAGCCAGGTAGGAGGTATATCACATACACAGCACATATGCAACTGTGAGTGCAGCTTAAAAATAATAATAAGGGATCGTGTTACCAAAATAATCCCCCACGTAGCAGTTGACGTATTCCAGCACCTGGGCCTGACCGAAAGCTGATGTCATTGGTCAGAGTCACAGACACAGGAACCAATCGCGACACTGAAGGAGGCTATGTGGCAAAGTGGTTTCCCTGTGCTAATTTGCCTCCTTCCGAGAGACAGAAGTAATAATGCCTTACAAGACCCCTCACCCCCCCCAAAAAAAAACAAAACAAAAATGAAGCTTGTTGATTTCTGCATTATTTATCACTTTCACGGTAACCCCCCCCCCCCTTAATTTTTACCATCGGAAAACAGAAAAAATATGAAAGTGACCATCTTGAGATACATAATGTATCATTAGAAGGCACTATGCTCCATCCACAGATTAGATCTACATCCACCCCTTCATCCTTCATTTCCTCCCGAAAAGGTTTCCAACTAAATTCAAATGAGGCCTCGAACGGGACAAATGTATGCGCTTCCTCCATTACGGCTAATTTCGCTCGGTAACTTTCCCGTGGCGAAATGCTTCTGAGTGCCGTAAGTCCTAACTGGGATCAGCTGTGTGACGGGATAAGGGGATTCAAATGTGTCACATTAATTATGCATGCATGCATGAAGGCCACTTACCGAGACCAATGCGGGTCACACAAATGTATAATGCTGTGAGTGATTTCAGAGATAGCAATGATACAGTATGAGAAGTGTGGAGAAGTTTTGCGCCAAATGAATGAGGTTCCCCCTTGTTAAATGTGTATGTCCAATCTATGCTTTTTTATGGCTAATGTAATTATCCGCTGCAAGTTCATTCACAATTATTTCGCTTTATGCACTGCTTGTAGTGTTTCGCCATCAACAAAATATAAGTTAAGCTTTTAATCTCATGGAAGGGATTTAGACGAGAGTAACGTGCATTCTGACAGTATGTATTACCAAACAGATCTTCCAATGAAGTGTTTACAAAATGCTAGCTAATAGCCTAGCCTCCACAATGCCAGCGCGAATATGAGCGTGACATGGAATTAGCATGATGTAATGTGATTTCATGCTGAATGTTACACAACCATCAATGTGTTATATACTTCATATGTCAAAAGCCTATCCGCAATTTTTTTTTTTAAATCAACAAGCTCTTAGAATCGCAGTTGTGCTGCTGGAAACTGGAGTCACTCAGTCATCGACCTACTGGTTGTGGTGCAACACTCATCACAATGGCTTCATAATAATAATCTTTCGGCTGTAAAATCTGACATTATTTACTAAACAGAAATGATTTTTACTGGATTGATATCCAATAAAATTGACATTGATATCAATGTCTTTTGGATTCTTGCATGATTCTCATGTTTCGTCGTGCCTAATCTTATGATTATGAGGGTTACGACCCCCTGGTCTAGGTCAAGGGTGAACAGGTTGTTTCCTAATCTCCTATTGGTTGTGCCATGATCCAAGCAATGCACATGGAGACTCAAATAGATCACGTGCAGAGTTTGTTGACAGTACAAGACAGACCAGTTATCCCAGCAAGGATTGTGATGCCGACCACTTAAGAATGGGGGCTGGATGGTGGGAAAGGGACTACCAGAACAAAACTAGCTCAATTCACTATATATATCCATCCATCGTCATATGTATGTGCACACGCATCTAATCTTTCCTCCATAACCTTAGGGATTAATAAGGCATTCATAAAACAGAGTACAGCATGATATTTGGGTAACAACAGCAAGAGTTTAATGGGTTAAAAATGCAGCGTTACAAAAGCAGAGGATGCAAGGACAACAGCATGAGAAAGCCAGCCACCTCCAAGCGTGTACAGTATGTGGGAAGCCCCGCCCACCTTGTCAAAAAGAATCCCACGCAATTGGTTCAAGTTCTAGTTTCCTCCTCACAACCTGGAAAACACAACTGGAGGGTGATACCCAACAACACCGCAACACCAAACCCATTCTGGAACATGACGTTACTGGCACCCAGCCGCAAATATAACACGCCACAGCATGCATGGGGAAAGCTACACGAGTGGATTAATTGCATCTGTATTTTTCAGGTCTATTCTATGGTAGATTCAAATTCACACAGATGATAGTGAAAAAAAATCCACTGACAAGGATAAATTTGTCCCTGCTCCACTGAACTGACTGAGGGATTTTATAGACAGTCCACTTACAAATCATTGGCTAGGAATTAAATATGAAGACCCAGAACATGAGAACCAGAGGCACGTCCTGGTGAGTACTGCTACACCAATACTCAAACACTGGAAGATGATGTGCACCACCCAAACACAAAGGTCACCCCTAAAACTCGATGGTCAACATCATGATGAGGCTGGTAAGGGAAGCTAATGAAAGGTTATAGCAATAATTTGAATGAATACTTTCTGTATGGAAGTTTGGTGGGAAAGAACGGTACTTATAAAGAATTATGTCTTAGCCTTTCAGATGGCACAAGAGTAGTTGACATAAGATACATGAAATGATGTCAAATTACGACAAGATAGAGTGCCCATCCAACGTCTTACCACTTTTCCTCATCAGAGACAGAAGGGGGCCTGGTGTCTCAAAATATTTTAGGAAAAATTAAATATTTGATGTGATGTAGACCACAGACAGCCAATGTCTCAGGAAACACGATCCTTACGGTGAAAGAGGGCAGTGGAAATGTCACATGGGATTGCTCCTCATCAGGAGAAATGGGGAATCGTGTTACAGTAGAGGGAATAACACTTGGGGAAAGAGCACGAAAATGTGGGGGCATGGTTCAGCAGGACAATGGTCTCAGGCAACACTGGAGTGGTTCAAGAATGAAAAGGGGAACATGCTCCAGTGGCTCAGTCTTGATCTTAACCCAGCTGAAAATCCGTAGCACGATTTAAACACTGTAGTCCAAAAATGCTGTTGAAGCAAGACATATAAGTAATGCAGAGATTTACAACTGGACTTTATAGAAATTATCTGCTATGTGAGAATGCCTATGCTTGTGTGGAGGTAGTTATATAGCTGATGGGGGCAGTGCATGGCTCTTGTGGTTCGGACACTGTGACTGTGATCAAAGGTTGCCACATAAAATCCCGTGGCTGGCTGAGTGACTGCACCATGGGGCCCTTCAGCATGGCTCCTAACTCATAGCTCCAGTGACTGGCCTCCCCAGCTTTCTCAAATTTGCATCACATCAGACAAAAGCATCTGCTAGATAAATGAAATGAAAATGAAAGAGTCAACAGATATGATGGGCAAACTGGTCCACTGATATGTTGTCATTAGCAAGTCCTGCAGTCTTTTATTATTATTATTATTATTATTGTAGCAGTATATAATTGTTATAAGAAGACTAATTTGTTATTGTTGGGAGTTGTCATAAAGACTCCTCCAAGATCAAGGCATGCTACTCTGACCTGATGATCAGGTGGGCGTGCCCTCAGTGCAGGACCCTGGACAACAACTCCATGCAAAACTTCAGGATCAGTGTTTTGGACTGCGGGCCAGTGAGATGGGACTCTCTGACGGAATTTCTGACTGAATCTCTGACGGATTCACTGGTGGCCTCACTGCCTGTAGTGGCATTGCTGTAATTTTTCTGTTGTAGGGTTTACTCCATGTTGTTATATCGAGAACATGCACCTGCAGTTGATGAGTTACCGGCTTCTCCTGACCTTAACCCCATGACAGAGTGCATAAGGAAAAAAGAAAATATTCTGCTCATTTTGTTCTTCACTCTTTGTATTTTGTTTTTCCCTTCTATGTTTCCCTCTTTTGCACCACTACATTTCCGACCTGAAAAATATATTGGCATGTACAATCAATTTGGTCCCGTGTTGAACGCACACCCATTACCACGAACACCTTACAGACTGCGTAATGTATCGTGACTCGGCCCTTATTGCTTTGTGTAACAGTTTGTTAACAAGTTGTTTTTCATCTGTATCACTCATGCCGTGCCATATCCCTGCCTCGTGCCCCCCCTCCCTCCCCACTCCCTGGTGAGCTCTGGTGAATATTGTGTTGATTAATCAGAGTCAGATTAAATAAGGTTAATGCCACCCCTCCACCCAAGGTTATTTTCGTTCAGAGAATTCTATTGTACACGTGGAAAAAGCTACTACTTCACAGACCCATATGCAGTCTGTCATTCAACACAACCACGCTTATAATCCACACTAATATGGCATTGTCACAACGCCCAAAAAGTGATTACACAGTAATCAGCTTGAATGATCCAACAGATAAATAGAGAACATAGTGTCTTATTCCCAGCTACTACTCAGAATGCTAAGTATGTGGGTTCTTAAAGAATGCCACAAACTGTTTAGCCTCTTAACTGTAAGAACTTTTACTTTTAACTTTATCCTTGAGAGATTTGCATGAGAAATTGGTCTAATGCTTGCATTGCCTAAGCTTAGATATGTTTTATAATACACACTGCCCTAGGACGTGATATGGTACTGGGTACATTAACACCCAGCATTTTTTTCTGCATATTTTTTTTCTGATGGTCCAACTACAGAAACTGAAGTTTTAGTTTGCTTAGATTTTAATTTGAACGCAATTATTAGAGCTGTTTGGGGATACGTTTAAAATAAAAAGGACAGTTTGAAATATGTAGAGTACTGGGTAAGTACCGGGGCGGCTCCAAGTGAGTTTGCATGTTTTTCCCGTGTTATCGTGGGGTTTCCTCAGGGTTCGCCAACCCCCCAGCCCCAATTTGGTCATATGTGTATATCTATGTATGAATGTTATTACTCCCGAAGCTCTGAGGATGGTCTCCTAACCCCTCTGCTATTGCAAAAGCTCCCCTCCGGGCACCCCGGTGACCACCCTACCCAAGGTGTAGTTACCATTCAGCACACATTGTCTGAAATTAATAAACTAAGTTAATTAACTGAGCTGGTTGGTGAAATTTAACAAAGGCATGACATGGCTGAGGCGTCCCCTAGGTTTGAGAACCAAAACTGCATTCTAGCCACCCAGCAAGATTTTTGAGGAACAGAAGAAATTCTTGTTACTTGTCATATTAAATGGCTTTAAACATAGCTTTCTTCAGTAGGCTAATACATGTGCACAGTATAGACCAGGAAAGTTGGTGAAAGTGAAGTATGTGTGCGTGTGTCTGAGTACTCTGAAATGGACCCTGCACCCTGGAATAATGTGACCCTAAGTGGAAGAGTGGTTATTTCCAGTACACACTGATGAATTGCATTACGTTCTGTGTGTGGTCTTCTTTACATGGATTTCTTTGCAGTTGGCCCTTGATAGAGGAAATCATCATTCATTTGTGTCATTTGTCCGCTAAACACACAACGTCCCACAGGCAACTGAAGGAGGGATGCAATCAACAAAAAAGTCAGAAAAAAATACAAGAACCCCTGATTAAGGGGAAAAACAAAAACACTCGACATTGACCTTCTCTGTAAGCCATGCAATTTTGCCAATAATATTGCCGGGTAAGAGAATGCCAAAAAAAGGCTGCACCCTGGTGTTTCACACTAATTTCTGGACCAAACCTTACCTTTATTTCAGCTGCTTTACCAATTATCAAGACAGTGGTCCTCCAGGGAATGATATTTGATGTATTGTGTAGATTCATGTTGTGTTGCAAGTGCAGGTATATGGAGGCATAATGAAGTGCCAAGTTACAATAAAACTGTTCGATGTTTAAAAAGCCTCAAATAAGTTAGCAAAAATAAGGTAGGTAAAGGCCACTATAGCTGGCTTAGGATGTTATTGATGATGAAGGGCAGGTCTGAAGGAGATTTATTGAGGTAGTTGTAGATATCAAGGTATGAGGTAATTTTGTGGGGTAGATTTACTTCTTTCAAATATTAGCTATCTTTCTTAATAGCTACCATGCGTAGAAAGGCACAAAAATTAATCTTTTAAATGTTATTTTGAATCTGTACCATGGGGAATATTTTGTTATATAAAGAACTAACTTTGCAATACATAGGTAATTGTATTCACAGAAGCTATATGGAATGCCAGAAAATTAGCTATTTAGCCTAGCATCACCTATTGAAGTCATTTATTTTAATGGGCTTTGCATTTAGGACAGTTTTCTAAGATTTCATTGTTATTGCACACCCCCGCGTGGCTCTCGCTAAACCCAAAGCCTGCGTAATCCTAGCTTAATCTAAATGGATCTGCAGATATATTCAAGTATACCCTTGCAAAGGCAAGGTACTATATTTGCTTTGTGCATCGGCATATTGACTGCCTTTGTGAGACAGTGGCTTTAGAAAAGAGCCACGTCAGAGGGAGGTGATATTCGGTCGAGAAAGTGCCTGAGCAGACAATTCGGTTGGCGGAGCTCGGAAGGGCCACGTGGTGGCCATGGCGGGGGGAGTGGAAAGCCTCACCTTCCTGCCTGGTGTTTCCCACGTGCACTATGAACGCCCTTTAAGATGATCAAACCGCATTAGTGCTGTGTACGGAAATCGATGCAAAGTCTCAAAATAATATGCATCATTCTGAAACAATATGAGGAGATGTTATTATAAATTCCCAATGGTTGCATGGAAAATTATTATTATTACTATTATTATTGTTGTTGTTATTATTATTATTGTTATTATTTTTAGTAGTAGTAGTAGTATTAAATAGTAGTAATGGTAAGACGTCCTTGTGCCACTTTATGAGAGTCAAATCAAGAATCTATATTCTGAGATGCTCTTTTCTTTCCGTTCCAGTGAGACATCATAATAATTTTGACTGACAGGAGCACTTGACTTCTACAGGATGTATGTTTTTCTGTGTCAGTGTCATATTGTGGAGCAGTGTCACTCTTGTGTCTCCAAAACTGCTCATCCTACAGATGCCTACAAGGCACCTTAAACATAAACAATAGTATATGTTAAAATACTGCATATTATATATGTGCATCCGAGTAGAAAGCGTAGTGGAAAGAGTAGTAAGCGGTTAGATGGATGGATGGAGTTTGCCTTGATCATGTTGGCTTTATAAAAATATGAGACACTACATGCTAACTTTGCTTACATAGTTCCACCAAGTGCTGGTCTTGCTAAGATGACGCTCTAGTCCTGTGGGCATGTAGTTTCCCCTTATGTTGTGTAAAATTCCTCCTGCACATATGCTAATTGGCAACTTTGAAATTGCTCATCGTGTGTGCCCTGCAATGGGTCGACATCCTGCCCAAGCTACTTCCCCCTGCCTTGAGAACCAGGATTCCAGTGATGCAGTACATTGGAAGATGGATAGATAGGTACATTTTCCATTTTTAAAGGGGCCTTCTTATGCTTTTCTCGTTTTTTTTTCCTTACCTAGTGTGTTATATAGCTTTATGTATGTGAACAGTCAGGAAAGTCTTAAGATTCAAAGTACATGCCGAAGGCAGGAACTCTCTCCACAGAAACCATTCTTCTCTAACCTGCTGGAAAAGCCTCGTTGGATTTCCGGCTCTTACTTCCCTCACATGGTGAGGTCACCACCACTATGCTATAATAGCTATGCTATGTCTGCAGATAGCCAGACAGGTGTGGAACGTGTAGGACAAACTGACCAATGGGGCAAGCTCACCAATCAGAGCACACTTGGCTCTTTGGGGCTGGGGCTTAAATCTATAACAGAGCGTTTCAGACGCAAAGTGAATACTGGAGTATAATATTTGTTTTTGGAACACTGAAGCATGCAAATCTGTTCTATCAGACCCCAAAAATTAAATTATGAAAAGTGAAAATGAGCATATTAGGGCCCCTTTAAATTCCTTTAAATTGAACATGTGTGTCTCAAACAAACTTTTTCAGTTGTTTTATATAAAAGGAAGCTTTCTCAGGAAAAAAAGGTTTTATAATAGCAAACAATAAAGCAGGGGACTCCTATAGTTTCACAAAGCAAGTCATCTTCATTTATGACATGAGATATATGACGCAATCCCTTATGATTTAGCAAGATCTCCAAATAATCAAGAGACACCCATTGTCTAGTGGTATAACAGAAGACTGGAGAATGAATGACAGGTGGTATTTAACACATGTAAACTTTTATTAGAAACACTAGTCATGACAAGGAACGGTTAGGAAAGTCACACAATGCCACAAGGGGGAGCAGCTGGGACTCTCCGCTCTAGGGCATTGTCCTCCATTGTCTCTAAAACAAAACAAAACTAATTTGTTCTCTGGCAATAGCTACTTGTTATGGAAAGTGCAAATGTTTTTTCCCCATACGTAAAAAAACTAACATCCTTTCACACATATTGTAATATTACTAATATTCTTTGAGTGCCATATTCCAAGCTACTGTAGTTTAAGTGAATCTATTTTCTGTCCATGATCTTACACCCCATCTTGTCATGATTCTTACATCGAAATATTTATCCTAATTACTGTATGGTGAAATGTATGCCTTGATCAGAATTTGTTTTGTATGTCAAAAACATGCTATGAAGACCATAAACTTTTGGTTTTCCTCCTTTTCTTTCTGTCTTTGCTGGTTTGATGTCCAGTTCAGTCAACCAAGATCTGCACAGATATTTAGCGTGCATGTGTAACTGTGAGGCTACCTGTGAGAACACCCTACATTTTAAAGCCCGGGGTTTGCTAAGCATTTGTTTTAGTAAAAGATTTTTGCCTCAAGCAAGGCGAAGTAATGCACTTTCAGTTTTTTAAAAAGGGGTTCTCAATAAGTGTTTCCCATTCCGATCCTTGGGGACCCCAGATCCATGTTTTTGTTCCCTCCCAGACGCTGCACATTTTTGCTCCCTCCCAGCTCCCGGTAGGGAGCAAAAACATGGACTGTCTGTGTGTCCCCGACGACTGTATTGGGAAACACTGGTCTAAATAAATGTACATATGTTCCAGAGATTAGCCCTGTGGCCCTCCAGGGGTAGGAATTTTAATCTCTCCCAGCTCGGACTGTGGAGATTCTATGCTTGTTCACTGTAATGTGGGTTTCCTCTAGCAGTCCCTACATGATCGATTCATAACTGTGTGAGTGTTTGGTCCGATTTCCTTCGACCCTGTCCAGGCTGTACCCCTGCCGTGTCCTCTTGGGGGTGCCTGCGGTCTCAACACTGTACTGGATAAGCAGGCAGGGGTGTGGCTGAAAATTATGGGCCCCCTGTCAGAATGCCACTTTGGGGCCGCTCGTCCAATTTAGCATATAGCTTTATATATTCAAGATCCCCTGTAAAGTTCTGGGCCCCCTGAATCAGCCAGGGTATCCATGCCCCTACTACTCCCCTGTTAGTGCGTGTGTGTGTATTTGTGTATTTACAGACACTAATAATTTAATATTTCTAGGTCTTTTCCTTGCAATTATGATGTTCTCTACCTTGGCTATGGTTTCAGTCTCACTGCAGGCTGTCTGCAGAGAGGCCCCTACGTGAGATAAGTATCAGTGTGTGGAGACCCTACAACTTGGACAGAATGACAGCAGTGCGGTTCCCTGCAGATGGCTGGGGCTACTGCAGTCCCTGAGATCTGTGTCTGCAGGTAGTCCTGGAGGGGACACTTGAGTGATCCCAGGGGTGCAAGTCTATTGGGAGATACAGTTAAGGGCTTCAGCATGGGGGGATTGGGAGACTGTCCCTTGCTAGAGTTATTACAACAACAGTTATAAATGGACTGGCAGGATCTGGCTGAGGTATGACCCAGTAGCTTCTTGAGTTATAAAAACATGGGGGGTGGGGGGGTTAAATTGCTTTAGCAGAAATCACTTGGTACAAAATTCAATAAATGAGTATTAAATTAATAAGTATGAAGCAGTGTTTTATAAAGGCACATATTAATCAAATACTTCACATACCAGAGGAGCACAGCACAGTATAGTGGTGCAGGGGTTAGCACTGCTGCCTCTCACCTCTGGGAGTGGGGTTCAAGCTTCTCTTTGGGCTCTGTGTTTGGAGTTTATATGTTTTCTCCAGATGCCCCCCCCAGTCCAAAAACATGCTGTAGCTAATTGGAGTTACCTTAAATAAGTGGTTTCAATAAATTGATGGATGGACTTATATATATACCAATCAAAGTGGAATGGAAAGTACTGGGGAGGTTAAAATAAAACAAAAAAAAAACTTTTTTTTTTTTAAGGAATGGCGAGGGGGCTTTCCAAGCCGCATCTGATTATACTTTCTCAGTGTGTTCTGCCACAGCCTGAGGTGCTCTGGACATATGACTATCACTGAGCCCATTCCATTTTAAAAGATTTATTAGCGCCTTTCAAACGCACTCGATTCCGATTTCTGGCAATTTTAGATTACGGATGAAAGCACCTTATTTATTTATTTTTTCCTAAAGTCAGTGGAAAACATTAGACCAGAAAGGTAGGCAAAAAATGTATATATTTGTGTATATATATATATATATATATATATATATTTTTTTTTTTTTTTTTACTTTCTACCCTGGAAAACGTGAAATACTTTTATACCCAGTACAGGCCCCAGAATAATTTAAATTTTAATATTTTAATATTTGAATTCACTTTCATCTCTGCTGTTCGCCGTAGCTTTGGTCAAGTAATAGATGAATAGTACATTCATTTTCCAGTGATAGAGACATATATTCCAAGCATGCATAAATGCTTAATGGGTATGTGCACACATGTTTACGTACTTGCACGTGCGCATACAGATACTTGTCACATATTTTTTGACTTACCATTGACACTCCAAACATTACGGAAGACAGATCTTCCATAAGTGATCGATATCGGTGTACTTTACATTTAACCTTTTAAAGGACACCTTTCAGATCGATATGGCACTGTATGCGAGTCAAACTTCCAACATGTGTGTGTTGTGCGGAAATTCATTTTAGATCCTTATTTAATTGGAATTGATAGGAATGTTCCAGTTTTGCCAGGCATAAGGCAGCTGTGGCTTCAGTCATTCCATCAATTTGAACGCTTCTCATGTTTGTATTTTATCTACCTCGATATATTTCATGCACCTTAACACACACCACTTTTTAATAGACTGGTAATTGTTTTGAATCATCAATGCCAAGTCAGAATTTTGGATAAAGGAATTCAGTAACTGTACAGGAACAGCCCATTCTATAAGGTTTTAGGGTACAATTTCAACAGACTGTTTTCCATAGGAACATTAGAGAGATAACCTTTGTCTGATTTTTGGTTTATTACATTGGTCCTCCCCTCATCTTCCCTTTCTGTCAGTGTAATAACTATGTTACTCTTCCAGCTTCTGCTTACATGTGAACTATTAATCCTCACCGCAATGTCAGTGGTGCCACTCTGAAAGCTGGATTTCATCATTCCCTTGAAGTGCTGATGCAAATGCGGCCTGCCTTTTAGCCGCCGAGGGTTGCTATGACAATTTGTAGGAATGCATGGCATTAAGTGCTTGTTCCACATTTATGCCTGTTCCTTATAGGTGGTGAATTAGTCATGCCTGGTAGCGGAAGGCTCAGGCAGCATCACGCCAGGTCTTACTGAGGCAGAGCGAGGACCAGCAGGTAACCTCAGACCTGTCAATGAGAAGTTACACAAATAGAATGGTACCACCTCATCTATGAACTAGACTGCACTTGGGCTGAGTGTGTGTAAATACGTCAATTTGCTACTGGTAGCTATTTTATATACATTTAGCCTCTGCTGATCCATTAAAGAGATAAAATCTACTAATTTCATATACATACGATATGCGTTGAACACAACAGATTAATATTCTCTGCTTAGGAGAAATATGTGTGCATAAGAGAGATCCTGCACTAGATAAGTGGTCGAAAGATCTAAGTGATTTTTTTTCCTTTGAAAAACAAATTTTACTTGGTGAGGTTATGGTGATTCTCCAGACAATCCCGGAAAGATTAGGGCAGGGTACATCCTGGACAGGATGGTGGTCATTCACAGGTTATACAATCATACAATCATGTGTTCGCTGAGGGCAATAAGGAGATACCAATTCACCTAACCTAACATGTTTTTTTGCCGTTTTCCATCTGTCGATGGAAACCAGAGTAGCCAGAAAGAATCACGCAAGAAAAACATGCAAACTCCGCAAAAAAGAGAACTGGGGGTCAGAATCAATCCCAGAAGCTTGGCAGTGCAAATACAAAGTTCTACCACCTCACCCTAGTGCTTTTAATGTACTCACAAATTTAAACATAGTATGGATGAACATCATTGATTTAATGCTGTCCAAAATAGGTCTGTAACTTGAGGGTATTCAATAAAACAGGCTTATGCAACCATTCTATGTGAATAACCTGCTGGAACATAATACAGACGACAAAATAACACTCTCTCTAAATAACACTCTTTCAAAATAACTCTCTGAGGTAGGACTATGAAATTTTCAGTAACATATTCAATCAATGTTTTAATGTACAACTTGAGTCTATCTTAAGTTTAGTTGATCGTTAAGTACATGCACTTCATTCATTTATTCATTCAATCATTGTGTACTATAAAGAAAAATTTAAAATTTCAGGGGGTGGGGTGGGGGGAGGGGGTAGTGACCTAGGAAAAGCTAAAATTCTACTTTTATAGACTTTTCAAAAGCTCGGTAATCTTTTGAGGTTGAACTGTAGCAACAAATACGAAAAAAAAAGTATAAGCCTGAGAAGAAGTCGTCGTAGCATAAGACTCATTAATGAAGAGTCAGAGAGGGCTGTCATGCTTGGATCAGATGCTTCTTTTCATCACCTCACCTTCCTGCAAACTGCAAAGCCCTACAGAGATATATTACGAGATGTGGAGCTTTATTAATGACTCGAGTTCCACTCGGCAGGATTTTCCTTTTCTCTGCGATCTCCTGAGTCCTTTTTCAACCTCCAGTAACTGACCTCTTTACATTTATTTAAATTGTGCAAATAATAATGAGGCCAGATTCTGATTAATTTATCTAGCAACAAATATTTTTGTCTGAAAATTAAATATAAAAAAAAAAGAAGATATACACACATGGTGTTTATTATATATAACTTTTGTCCTTGGGTGCTAGTTCTTCTTTACACAGATAGATTTTTAGAGATTCTTCTGTTATGTACTATAACGTCGATCAGGGGCAGGTCTCTGGTACATCTCTAGGAGGCATTCACATTTACACGTTGCTAATTAAATATAGAATAATGAAATTAGATGTGCGGAATTAATTCTGTTCTGAGACAACTGAAAGGCTGCTTTTCGAGACGTGAGAAATGAAATGCTGTAAATTGCCTGATTTATCGGCTGTCTATACTGAGATGGGCAGGTCTGTTCAACATCACTTGTTCTCTGTCCAGAGGTAGAATAATTATTGGACAAGCTTGATCCGAGGGGAATTTAGGGATATACTTTATTTGTCTTCTTAAAGACAATCAGTGCTTTCAGGACAAACAGGAGAAACACTTGGATTACGGAAAGGCCACCGTCTGCATAAACAACCCAAGGTCTGATCTTTAACACTGTGAAGGGACAGCGTGTGTTAGCTGAAAGCATTTTAGGCTTAAACAAGTAAACTTATGGTACATGTGTTTGTGTATTAACATTAAACATAGTGTTTATCCTAACAAGTACCCCATGCAGTACAGTACATACACAGCCATTAAGGCTAAGAAATTTACTGTATGTATTTATTTCATTAAGATATTTAACAGCTTTCCTTTGCTAATTTCTTGGTCAATTTACCTGTAACAATAGTGTCCTAGTGAATGTACTGTAGATAACTTAAAATGCTAATACACAGTTACAATCATAGCATGATACATGTCTGAAATTCACTTGTAAATTTTATTGTCATAGCGTGACCATGTCAAAAACATTATAGGGTACAACAGCTATCTATCAAAAAAGACTGCCGTAAACCTTGTAGTAATTTCGGTATAGTTATAACCAAACATAGCATGGTACATATGTTCAATTTTGCATGTCCATTTCATCAAATATTTTTGGCTTATTCTGCCTTACAGAACGCAGTGCTGTTGGTGAGCTTACTTGCACGAGCTCACGTCTTCCTGCCACAAGAGTTCTGTGTGATTATAGTCTGGGACTTTGGCTTCCAAAACACAAAATTCCTTAAACATACGACTTATATGTTTATGGTAGTCATCCTGAGCTTCAGTCCACAGACAGATACCCTGACACTGTCCAATACTATCCAATAAATATTTTCTACAATCTACATTGCTCAATTTACGTCAAAAAGTTTCAACTTATGTGTCCCCTGACCATTTTATCAGCAGTCTTCAGGCGCTGCTTGGTGGTCGTTAACAAATTTAAATGGGCAGCGATGTTTTTTTTTTTTTTTGGAGAGTAGTGGCTTCCACCATACTGCCCTCCCTTACACAATGTTCTTGTTCAATGTTTGCCTGATGGTGCCAGTCTGTGCAAGAGATGTTACCCTGTGGATCTTTGTGATCTCCAGGAATAGTACATGGCTCACTCTCGGGGTGCCTTTCTTGCTGGACAGCCCCTCCCGGGGAGAGAAGGAAAGATGAAGAATTCTCTCCATTTGTACACAGTTTGCCTGACAGTTGAGTAGCAAATCCGGAAGTCTGTAGAAATTGTCCTGTACCCTTTTTCTAGCCTGATGAGCATTGACAACTTATTTTCTGAGGTTCTCAGACATCTCTTGTAGTAGAGGCAGGTGTTCACAAACTTGTGTGGTGAAAACAGGCTTTCATATCGAGGACTGAGGATTGCTTTTTAAACACATCAAGGCCACCCACACGCACAGGTAACTGTCATCCCACCGGTTGATACTCCTAATGCTAATTACCCCATTTAAATGAACTGATAATCCTAGAGGTTCAGATAATTTTTCCAACAAAGACATTTAATCATCAGATCATTCTGATAAAAAAATGTATGAATAGTATAAATGGAAAATTTGGTTTATTATTATTATTATTATTATCTAGCCACATTTTCAGTAATTTATATTCAGAAACAGAACATTCTAAATGGTTTACAAACTTTTAAGCACCACTGTATTTCTGCAATGTTTAATTTATATTTATAGGCCATAATCTACTTGAAAAACAACAGAAATAATCTTAAAATAATGTGGCAACTGGAAAGCTACAATGTCTCAGCTTTGCATAACACCTAATGAACTTCATTCCTGAAGAATGGCCTCTCGGGCATTTTTGTTTAAATTATGTATTTAACGCATCATTTTCACTGTGTTTTACTACTTTTATTTTTTTCACTGTGTTTTACCACCTACCTTTCTCGTGGGACAAGACTGTGTTTCTCAAGCTAGCAGTCACGTCTTGTTCAGAATTTGTTTTTAAATTTCTTTTGTGAATCTGTGTGTGTTTGCGCATGTACCGTACACACGCACACACACATATATATATATCTATATATATATATATATATATATATATATATATATTGCTAATGTGCATATATAAATAAAATAAATAAATTAGTAATACATTTTTTGGCAATCAGGAACTTTACTTTGCAGGCCAGTGAATTTACCCCCTGCTGGGGCTACATGGATTATCTGGAGTTTTACAACCACCTTCATTGATTTGCAGATTATCTCACATTGGAGATTGTCCTCCCTTGGGGATAAGCCGGGCTGCTGAAACAAATGTGGGAAAGAGTGAGGAAATGTCTCATTTCTCTCAGGAGTCAGATCAAGTCTAGTAATCTACTATCTGGAGACTCTCCCCTTTCATTGCTCTCTTAAGGGTGCCTGCCGCATCTTTATTAGAGACGTACAGTCAGCCTATGCAAATGTTATTAACATCTCATAATGAATTGCTTAAATTTTCAATTAGGTATGTAAGTGAATAAATTGATCACGTGATACTGTACATGATTGATGCCAATACTGATATTCATTCAGCTGAATATAGAGCAAATCTTTTAAATTTTTCAGAGGACATTCAAACTCATTTGCTTTATGCTGAAAGGAAGTGGTAATTTGGATTAATGGTAATCTTAACTAAATATAAAACCTTTTAAAACTTTTTAAACCATTTAAAAAAATCATGTTAGGGTGCTGATTAATGGAATGTAATAAGTTAAGATGTAATACTGGACCATTTTGCTTAAACTTATTTCATGGAAGTTTCAAGCTTAGGTATAATACAGATGCATACAGACCCTGTCAAACATTTTCATCAGTTTTCTGGACCTGCTGATTATGTATGTTGTTGTCCTGTGTAGGGTGTAGTCTGGTATCTTGGGCTCTTTGCATTACGGGATTGACTCCAGAATCAGCCCAACCATGAGCTGAGTGAGTGCTTCTGGCAAATAAATACATTAATAGAAATAGCCATAACATTTCTAAGTTCATGTTTTATGGAAAATCTTGTTTTTTGGGACAGGGAGCAGACCTGTACAACACAGAAAACAGAGGATGTAATTGGCTATTTTATTGACAACCTTGGAATACAAGATGGAAGGAAAGCTAAAAAGCATACAAAAAGAGCTATTTGGCTCTCTAACTAAAAGCAAACCAGCCATAAACTTATATGGGTATATTTTGATAAGTGTAACATAGATATCTATATCACTGAGTAAGGAATGATTATCAATTGAAGTGTTTTATAAGCTAGTAATGCACATGACATAATGAATTTTACCCACAGTGCTATGCTCCATGAGAGGTTTCTCTCGTTTTTTCCCGCACATAAGCCGTGACATGCTTGTCCTATATCCACATGTTGCCATGGCACTGAAAGCCATATAGAATGTCAATTAACATGGGGAGTAAATATCACACTAGCATCTAACAGATGTAACAAAGTGACAAGAGACTTTACAATTATGAAGGTGTATAAACACGCTCGCACATGTATGTACTTATATGGTTGCACATATACTAAAATTGGAAAAATTCAGAGATTAGCATGGCTCCTGAGCAAGGATTACAGGAAAATTCATGAAGTATTCCATACCAGAAGGTTATTAGATCAAAACCCAAGGTCAGTGGAGTATTCTTACTATTGGACCCATGAGAAAGACCCGTAACCCCCAAAAAATGCTCCAGGTGCAGCAGAGAAGTGGCTGGCTGGCCCTATGCTCTGATGCCAAGCTTCATTCGTACCTCTATATGTGTGTATGTCTTAAAAGAGACATGGGATATGTGAGCACTAAAGAGTTTCTATGCACCAGTGCTTGTACTGTACGTGTATCATTTTACGTACACATCCCCAATTTTTCAGCAGCTGGTTCCTGATAGCATCACCATTTATGGCATATAACAACAACATGTAACAATTTTACTGCAATTACATCAAAAAGTTAAAGTCGCCTGGAACTCAGTGCTACCTTTTTTTCGGCCATTCCGCCTCAGATGCACCTTTGTTGATTCTGGAAATCCATAATCAGAGAACATCCAGAAACCAAGTGTGATCCATACGTCTATAGAAAATCTTCATTATTCACCCGGATCACCTTAGTCTCCTTGGGTCCTTTGGGTACGATCCATCCCATGTGCCCTTAGCCGAGCAGGTCAGGAAATCCAATAAACCTGGGATTCAGATTTCTTGCCCTTCCCCGGTACCGCCTCCCTATTCCCCATTCTCCTGTCTCGGCGCTGCAGGAGCTGCTCAGCAGCGCTTTGTCGGTAATCTGTACCCTACTGGTTTCTTTAGCTTAGCTCTTTTTTTCATCTAAAATCCTACATAAATTTTTGCCTAGGGGGCAGTCAATCAGAGAACATCCGTTGACTGCTACTCATGTCATCACAGCAGGGCGGTTGTTATCCAAAGAGCTTCGAAATCCTGCCTCCGTTAAAGATTTGTTCGGCATGCTGACCGCACTGTCCAAAAGGTTCTGCATTTTTTTTTTTCTGTGTAAATACATTTTCTGATGAGTCGACTGTTTTAACTTTCACAAAGACTCATACCAAGACAAGTATTGCAGTTTTTTTTCAGTTTGATGAATACCAAACAAGACAGGCAAGCTAAATGAAGCCTGTTTTTTATCGTCCTAAACCTGCCAGATTAATACTGCAAAAATCTGTCAGCAGGAACCACTCTACAATACTAAGTTCAACAGGAGATTCATCCAGTAGTCTATTCTGCCAGTTTGTAGTTGATGAAATGTATGAAAACAAGGGATAAGAAATTGCTTATTTGGATTTGCTTCTGCTATGATTTGATATGTTTTTGAGCATTGAGACATGTCACACAAAATACAATAACAAAAAAGAAATCTTCAAGAATAACGTGCCACAATTACACATATGTCCATTAAGACTGCTTTAGCATTGAATTTCTTTGGTAGCTTAAAGCAGCAGGAGTAATGTGCACGATGTGCAAAAAAGTGCATATTCGATTTATTTAAAATGTCAGTAGATTTCTCTGTAGCAGTTTCTCTGTTGCAGGCACATAAAAAGGTCACTTGCTTAAGGGGTCCATTTAGTGATTTATCTAAAAATATGAATGTACGTAAATAAATAAATAAGTAAATTTTAAAATCCTTGACTTTGATTTTGAAAGCCAAAATCTAATGGATATTTTAAAAATCTCATTATTCCTGGTTGCCTGTTTGAAATTCTACATGATTACGAAATCCCCCTTTATCTTCAAGAAAGTTAAAAGAAACTTCTCTGAATGCGCTAAACTCTGATAACAAGCTAATTGAAATAAAACGCTTTTATTGAGTACAGAGGAAATCCTAAGCGGAATGGATGGCAGGTGTTAGCGGAAAGCACTAACCTGATTAACTGTGCATACTCTTGATTAACTCAAGCTTTGACAAGTGAGCTTTGATTGTGTCAGTCCGGTATTTCTTGAGGGATCACATCCAACACACAATTGAATCAAGTTCGGCATACACCGGATTTTCAGCATGTCGGAATGAGAACGATTAATTGGCTGGATAGTAAAGGGAATAGCAAATGTAAGTATATCTCCCTTTGTTGTCTTGTAAAATCCAGCTCTATTTGTTAGTCAGGCCCTTTTTTCCCCCCTATGAAAAGGCTGTGATGAGTATCACAGCAGACAGGGATGGGGCAGAAGACATGCATTATGTACATACTGTACATGCCGCATACATTAATTACTGCACAAAAACTGACTCTGGGTCCCTTTGGTCCTTCCTCTCCTGCCAGCCGCCGTGGACATCTGGTCCTGCCATCGCAGACCTTCAGCAATGCCCGGACATCTGCATAGCGGCAGTGCTCCGAGAGAGGATCCCACGTCCTCGCAAGATCTGTGTCTCTTATTATCTGGTCCTCTACATTGAGCTGCTCCCATATTGTCATGCTTGTAGCAATTGCATGAACTGGCTATTGGTCCTGAAAGTCTACCAAGAATCAGCTGTCAACAACAGATTTTGGTGTATATGAAACAGTTAATTTGTACAGCTATTTATATTATATTTATTGTCTAATGATATATGTTATATACTATATATGTATTGTGTATTGTATATATGATGCATACATTAAGATGTTGAAATTATACTTTTTTATACTTCTTTTCAGACACATTTTGTACCCACCCCAAGCAGCCTACCCGTGCGATATACTGCCCATGACATTCACCTGCCTGCACTGAGCACCCCATCTCAAGTAAACTGATTATCACCTGCAAGTCTCAGGGACCCTGAAGGATTCCCTGTGCCCTTAACAAGCAAGTAATGGGTCCGGCTGTGGGTCCCATGGGGCGTGGGGGGGGGGGGGGGGGGGGGGGGGTGGGGTGG
>JAODKL010000002.1:558033-582395 GCA_026780765.1 Petrocephalus schoutedeni | reverse complement strand
ACATGCACACCTACGGGCAATTTAGGAACGCCAATTAACCTCAGCATGTCTTTGGACTGTGGGGGGAAACCGGAGTATTTTCCTAAGAGTTTCTCTTCCAAAATAATTTAAATTATTAACCTTAAATTAATTTAATTTCTGATCTTACATTATGATAATTAGTTATACTTCATAATCACACTAATTTCACATATAAATCTGTCATTATAGGATTGAGCTACAGAGACACAGGATCCCCTCTTTCCAGTGGTGTCAGTGCAAGACTCTCAGGACCTGGGCAGTGCCTATGAAATCAGGGTCAGTGTAACCTCAGGGCAGAAACTGGGTTCACGTTCATTTAGATATGGTGGCCAACCCTTTGGTCGCTCTTCGGACACTTCTGCACCTTGTTGTGACAGTGGCGGGAATTTCATCCGAAGCTGTGGTTTCTCCTTTCTCTCTGGAGATCGCTCAATCACGGGATACCTTTCAGCACCTGGGGAGAGAGGCGATATGCTGTTAATTTATCACTAATGGAGCTTTCAAAGATCTTGTGTCGGGGCTTCTCGGGGGAAGGAGCCGTAACAGCGGGCCCTTTGCCAAGCAGGAGACGGCATCGGCAGCTGGCCCTTTTCCCGCCACCGCGGCGGCATCTGTAACGGTGACGGCTCACTTCCCCCCATGCTCACGCCGCTGCAGCCATTACCGTGGTTTCTGGTTCTGGGCAGGACTGAAGGTGAAGCTTCAGAAGCATCAGGTCTAATTCCTTTAAATCAGAGGGGGGTCAGAGCACCAGGCCGCAGAACTGAGATTCCGCCTTCTCATTCTATCTCTTTAGGGAACATGGCGCTCCGTACCCACCTGGCTCTTGCCAACCCTCTCATCAATCATGGCAGTAGTCAGGGTGCGGGCAATCTGCTCCCCGGGGAACAGTCCTCATCTTCAGGGACCGCCCTCCATCAATAGTCCCCAGATGGCACATGAAATAAAGCCCCAGCTTTCTCGATTTTCCCCCTGTCACTTCTGCCACACTTCCTCACATCCCAGGTCACCTCATGTCCCCGGGGATGGTCCTGGGCAGAGCGAGGTGCTTTATATACATTCGAAGCACCTTGATTTGTAAGTGCGAACTGAATGATTGTCAACGTCTCATTTGCAGTAACAAATAAGCAGTGATTTAACAGTGTTTTGTGATATTATTTCTTCAATGTCCAATGTATTACTCGCTGGAAAAGGAAATAAGACTGTCGAACCCCTATTGAACCTTTATTTGCACTTCAAAGGCGCGTGCCGGTGTGCAGCTGAGCTCTTCTTGACGTGTTGCGGGTTTGTATACCTTCTTCTGTGGTTTTCAGCCTGGTCTGTCTCCTTTAAAAGCTCTGTCAAAGTCAACAAAGGTTGAGCACCATTTCTCTGTGATCTTCAATACACCAATCTGCTCAGCGACAAGATCAGAAACTTTGTGAAGAGAACCTTGTTTCACCACCTGTATCACCTTTCCGAAAGTGCAATTTTGATGAAGGCGTTTCCAGAATTAGGCAGTAGATGCATCCTAAATTTATGGTTGTTTCTGAGTTGAAAAGGTTATGATTCGTTCCAATTTTACCTTATTTTTACCAATTATAATGCATTTGGCATAAATAAGGCCACATTCTTAGAATGAAAAATACTTGTTGAATATGTATGCTAAGATTCTTTCAGCCTATTAGAAAGCAATCATTCTAATAAATCTTTTTACTTTAAATAAAAAAGCTTGCCTTTACCATTGGATTGAATGTCTCAGAATACAGTTTCTAGAGGCACAAAATGGCAGTATAAAAATGAATTCCTGGAGACATTAGCAGTGATCTGGATAGAATTATATTTACTATTCGGTAAGACTCCACTTTACTTGACTTACAGTAAGAGGAACAAGAATGTTGTCCAAATGAAAAATGCTTGAGAGAGTGTTCAATATTACAAGAGTATATATATTTTTTCTTTCCAAAACCTCTTCAAGAGAAGAGCGTAGAACTGACAGAAACGCAGAAAGGGTGCAGCAGGACCATCTGGACAGCAGCAAGGCTCTCATCTCACCCGAGGTCAGTGTTTAAATCTCCATCATAGCAAGCGCATTGGGGAAAATGAAACACATGTTAGAGTAAGAAGGCAAAAACCTCTGCTCACTAAAAGATGAAAAAAATGTTCAGCTCAAGTTTGATGAAAAAACTACCAGAACAGCTAGAACCATTCACATTTACACAAAATCATGGGGGGAAAAAAACTCCTCTTCTCTTGCCATGACCTATGCTGCTAGTTCTTGCGAAAAGCTAACTCTGCAATCTATAGTACGGAACTGTAAAACGAAGCTGAATCTGTGACCATCCTGAGCAAAGTAAAATCCATCTTGACCAGTTTCATCTTCACACAATGCCAGCGTGAATGCATAACAAAGGGGGAAAGCAGAGGATGTAAATACCTGTATACATGAATGTTCATTATTTGATGATGTAAATGATTTTAAGAGCTATCTGATTTGGAACAATGCAAAACAAGAGAGCAATAAATATTGTACAATAGGAATGTTCAAAAGTGTCTGTTATTGTAATGGTTGTTGGTTACCCTAATGGCACCTGATTTTAAAACGGGGGTGAGAAGACAGAAGACACCAAAAAGCTCACTAGAGGTGGGAGTGTGATTTTTTTATATATATATTTTGGTTTATATATTTTAAATGTGCTTCAGTTAACTACCTGTTATGTATTATTGATTAGTTATGCATTTACTAATAGACAATAGAACAGTTGGGCAGAACTGGCCACAACTTCTGGCTTTCAAGGAATTGATGTTGGAATTGTTGAAATTTGACACGAGTTTTTATTGTAAATATTTGCAGCCAGTAAAATTTTGCCATGCCTCTGTCTAGAGCAGGGGTACTCAAATGGAAGACTCCGAAAGACAATTAAATCTGGACCACATGTTCAAGAGACCTTCTTCCAGTCAGACCCCCCACCCCACTCTGATCGTCTAAAATTACCGACAGGGGCAACCCCCCCCCCCATTATCAGAAAAATTTACCCAGGTCTCCCCACCCCCTGGACCCTGGCTATGTGAATGGAATTTGGACATTGGGAATAAATTTGAGCAACCCTGGTATATAATTTACAGTCATGCTTGTTTCTCTCTCTGCACTCACAACATACTACAGTGGAGAAATAGATCCACTTGCCGCAATCCAAAACATGCTAGCAAGTATATAACAGAACATTTGAAGAACAGGAACATTAAACTGGCAAGGTCCAAACCTAAACGCTGATGAGATGTAGTAAGCAGGAAGAAATCTTAGCAAACCTAGAAATGTCTTTGGATCAAAGTAGCTCGGTGTTGAAGGAAGGGGCCATCGACGATGCTACGAGATGTTAACCACTAAACACTAGAAGCATTTCATTGCAGTTATCGCTGCAGATGTTGGTGTCATCAGGAACTGGCTGCATAGACAGTGAGGTCTGCATAACTTTCATTAATTCAATTGGGTTCAGTTTTTTCTAATAACTAGTTTGCGCTGATGATCAGATAAGATAAAAAAGATAAGTTTGCTGTTGTTGTAATAATTGCAATTATAATAACAATATCAATATGAAGACAAATTAGCAGTAACAATATATGGGTTCAGACCTCAACCCAGAAGTACATGGAAAAGATATTTAGTCTAACAGTGTATTTTATTTTTGCACTGCACATTCATTTTGTGCATAACACTATAAAATAATCTCAAAGGATTGTATGGATCTTGTATATGTCATTTGATCAGTGATCAGTAAAAAGCTGATTCTCCTCATGCATTATGTCTTGTGGGTGTCCTCCTGTAGTTACAGCACATGCACAGGCTAATTAGTGTTTGTAATTTGCCCATTGTGGGTGTGACTTTGTGCCCCATGATGAACTGGCATCCCGTCCAGGGTGTCCCCTGCCATTTACCCAGGGCTGCCTGGGACGGGCTCCAGGGCCACCGCAGCCCTGTACTGGATAAGTGCTTGGAAGATGGATGGATTTTACAATTAGTCATGATTACTGGAGCCTACAGGTACACATGAAAAATATTTTTTCTATGCATTACGCTGAGACATAAAACTGCCTTGCAACAAGCAAAAAGTTTACAAGTAGGCTATTCTTGAGAAAGTAAAGATCTCATTCCATTTATATAGGTTTCCTAATCTGTTCTGATATATTTGGAGGATAAAATTTGTTTGTTTTTAATTACATCAAAACAAGCAGTTTAATAAGACAGCAAAAACAGGCAACACATATGCTATATACAACAAATCATTAAAGTCTATACATAACTCTACAATAAGACACGATGATAGCACAATTGTCACTAACTCTATGTAACTATGTACATTATTTACAAGGCTGACACCAGTCCAGCATGCCACGCCGCCCGATGGGCAGAACACCACAACACCCCGCCACAATATCAACTGTGATAATATGGCTGTTTATAGTTTTAAAATATTTTGTTAATTTTCCACGATACACCACAATTTTTGACCTACAAGCACAATGTCTGATATACAATAGTAGCCTTGCACGATTAAATAATTTGTGCCCCACGATGCGCTTATCTATAGATCCTCCACGACCCTGATTAGGACAAGCGGTTTCAGAAGATGGATGGATGGAATAAGTTGATATATTTTTAGCCAGTCGTTGCTGAACGTGCTGCGATATGACACTCGGCATATACAAGTTTGACAGTTATTCCTTATGCACGCACGTTGTTGTAACACGTGTGCTTTTCCTCTCAAATTATTGCGAATCTTAAATTTAATCCCTCCAACATACTTTCAAAACATTACTAATTTACTAGAAATTCAGTTTTCTAATTAGGCGTATTGCAACTACAAAGTAGGATGCCAAATCAGAGCAAATGTGTACAGCGCAGCCGTACGCAAAGCAGCCTCCGCTGTCTTGCGTTTAATCCCCACATTCTGAGGGATGTTATATTTCAGAATTCTGCCGCCACTTGTCCTGTTCCGCCCTATGCCACTGTGGCGCACGAATTTCACGAATAGACTACAGTAAAGTGACAGTAAAAGTTGGAACAAACAAACACACGGTCTCACTTCCCGCGTCTGCGTTTGCCATTCCCCCGACCCCGCAAACGCCGATGAGCCTCAGCTACCTGTTTGCCTAACACAGGTTCCCCTTTTTTGCATGCGCCCCGCAGCATGGCCACCGTGCTGCAGGGAGCAAATAAATGCATGTTTGCCTGCATGCATTCATGCAATGCAGCCGCACATGCAGGATAAACGGTGAGCTCTCCTGTCCTGAACCTGCTTGTCATTGTGAGTGGGGGGGGTGAGAGAGATGCATCTAAAAATAAAATCTCTCAGGAAAGCCTCATTAGTAGTCCGCTTCTTTCCCCCGATCGGCTCATAGTGGTTGCCGCTTCCCCTCCACTCCCTGCCCGAGTGCGGAGACGAGGCGGCGGTGCGCTCTTTGCCGGCGCTTTGCGCTTAAGGTAGGGGAGCCCTTTCGGCGTCACTCCGCTTTTTGTTCGGCTCTCTGACGGCGCTGATCTACGCAGTGCTTGGCAATCTTTGCTTTTTTTTCTACCCCCTTTCTTTTCTTTCCCTCCCCCTCTGGCTTTTGCCTTCCGTGGGAACCAAAGTAGGGATTGAGGCACCTTAATTGCGGATCGCCGGCAGAATGCTGATGCGCTTGTGTCTGTCTGCATGTGTTTCTGTGCGCTTCACCATCCTGCGTTTTTATACCGGAAAAAAATGCTTTTAATCTTCAGCGTGGAAGCAGGAACAGTGGCCACCGTGGTCAAAGTTTGACAAAACTACTGGGAACTTTAGTTTGTTAATGCAGACTTGTTCGTGTAGTTTTTTTTTTTTTTTACCTTATGCTTTGTCTGAACTATACTGTTAGTTAAAAATAATAGGAAGAAGAACATTGTGAGGTGCAACTGCCAAGATATTGTTTGCTGAGTTTTTATTTCTAGGTTGTGAGCTTGTTGGAGGTGTGCAGTATAAAGTTTAAAACGGCCTTGAGATGATGCGGTGTCAATGATTAATTTGCAGACGTGCAGATGAGTGCAGAGAAATGAGGAAAGGCTGTGAAATGCAGTCTTTTTTTTTTTCTTGTATCTGTTTATAAATGTAGTTTTTTAACTTCTGCTGCACTTTTAAGTAATGTATTTGCCCAGTTTCGCCAGCCATGTTATGAACTTGTTAAATGTCCGATTTGTTTATTTACTGTTAATACAAAAAAAGAGGCAGACAGGTTTACCGTTTGTGGCAGGAAGAACTAAGTCACTGAGCATCGAAATAGCTTCGATAAGACGACCAAGGCCATCGATTACGCTAATGCTGCTTCTCCCCGCGCGGCCGTGAAGGCGGCAGCACTGCACTGACATTTCTGACCGGATTTATTTTAAAAGAGATAAAAGATGCGCCTTATGTAGCTATGATGATATTCACATTTTCTCTGTACTATTAAAGAGCAACTGATTAAATAACGCTGTCTAGACAGTTAAATAAAATCTTTTTGTGTTCTAGAGATTTACTTAATAATAAAAAAAAAATGACTGACAGCAGTTTTTGGCCAGAAAAACTACAACCAAAATTAAGAGTTTGATGACTCACTACTGTACTACTGTAACAGCACAATGATATTCATTTCAATCTTGCATCTCTATGAATTATTAATATCTCATTTGCACACACAGATCAGAAATGGAGGATTTGCTTGTATCCTAAAAGAAGATAATGTTTGATAACAGCTCTGGTTAAAGGGATGTTTGGCTCTAATGATCTTACATAACGTATACCCATAATGAAGGACAGTCGGCAAGTGATTTGCCAAACCCAAGCATGTCTTCCTATCCCTTTTGTGGATGTCAAATGTGGTTCCATGATTGTTTCTATCAAATATCCTTATATTAAGTCAAAAGTTTTAATAATGCTTGTAAACATACACAAATGATATATCTATGTCCTGTGATGATTATGTTATGAAAAATCGAAGGGAGAAACAGTTTTCAATTCATAACGCACATAGAGCTGTGCTGAGGTATATGTTGCATTATGTTTCATTAAATTATGTCATTACTCTAGTATATCACCTGTTCTAGTTATAGAAGAATGTCATATACTGAGAAGAGCAGATGAGATGTGGTTTTATGTTTTGTCATACAGTCTTAATTGAAAATATGAATCACATATACCTTCCAAACGCTGAAAATTTGTTTAAGCCTGGCAGAATGAAGTAATGTTGGTTGTACAATGAAAATATAGTATGGCTAGCTACTTTATCTAGTCAGGTTTTATTACGTAAACGGCTATTGGATCTGAACTTGTTAATGTTTGCACGTTGACCTTTCATAGAAGTAATTTAGGAGTTGGACTTGGAATCGTTTAAAATCACACTGACACAATTTTTGGATTGTTTGCTACTGGGCGGCGTTAAATCGGGTTTGGTTTTTGATTGGGGTGGAGAGGTTAGGTTTAAGATGCGTTACATTAAAGTCTGGCTAATGTGAATGATAATAAGAACATTATTCCTCGGGACCTAAAAAATGAGGAAAAAAGCCTCTACTGTTACTATTACTGTTACTGTGCTCCGATGAAAGGGCAAAGGCCTGATGCAGTTATTTGTCATTGTTTTACTTTTATGTTACAAAAAAAGTAAGTAACACTTATTAAATTCATGATTTTTATGGTGCAAGGCACCCTGGTATCTACATTCATGTAAATTTGCATTCAGATGCACAAATATCTCCTTACCAATCTGTCTCCCGAGCTGATGAAGAGAGAAACTGAGTTAAGGGTGTCATCTTTCCTAAGCTTGGGTGCTGACTTGCTTGGTGAGAGACAACACTGAAGTATTAAACTTGCGGCATGCTTTATATTGTTTATCTAAGTTTAGTACTGAGTAGAAAAAAATAATTGAAGCACAGGTGCTTTACGTTTATGGTCTGGTGTTATAATATTTCCTCATAATACTGTGTAGCAAACTTGTGAGTATCCTTGGAAAGTAATCTCCTTCTGCATGCTCCCAGTTGTAGTCAGTGGAGGAGTGACTGCGGTGGATAGCGATAACACTGCCCAATGAATCATCATGCCAGACACTGAAACAGTCAGCAATATAATTAAGTTGAACCAAAATTTGTACAGTTTAGTTGATTATTATTGGTTTTGGTGTAACAGATCTATGTTATCTGTACTAGATAGGAAAAGGTATTATAGATACCCGACAGTAAGAATATCTAAGTCCTCTGTTTTCTGCTTTCATTTAAAATAAGATGAACGTGCCTGGGCTTATCCTCTGGGACTTCACGATATCCCACGCTGAGGACACGCCGTTTCTGTTACAATGGCATCCTGGCATAAGGTTTCATTTAATTCATTGCCGGCCCACTTAACGTAGCAGAGCCAGTTAAACCTCTGTAAGGTGACATGACCTGAGAAGGATGGATATGAGAAAACCGTCACAAGAAGGAATAAGCCCAAAGCCCTTTTCCTAAGCGCTCAGGTAGCTGCACTGTACAGCTTAAAGGCATTTGTGGGTATCCGTGTTACTTTCGATTTTCGTAGAAGAGTCCCAGTGCTGGACACGCTTGTGATATTTACCAACCAAAATAAGAGCAAACCTGCAAAGCAGACAGAAATAAGCATTCTGGTTTAGATGCTGTTCTCATCATCTGAAGGTCACTCGTACTCATCCCCAGCACCTGCATATTTAGGCTGAATTGCTCATCTGAAATATCCATCTGTATGAAAGAGTGTGTTGCTTTGGATAGCTATATCACTATTATACTTAGGGCTGAGTTAGTTTGGCCAGTGGTGGTGATGCTTAATTCCTTTTACAGTTTAAATTAAAGATGTATGATTCAAGGGAACAGGGAGAGGCAAGGGTGCTGAATATATTTCTTGTCATGCTGGTGTTAAGCATGTGTCTTTGGCTCATTACCTTGGGTTTTTTAATGCTCCTTGTTGAATTTTCACGGCTTAACGAGTAAAGCTTTTCTGCCATGCAATTTACTGAAAGTGACACAAGGATGGACACGATCGCGTTGTTTTAATCTTGTTCCCTGTGGACTCCGCTCGCTGAGCCGTTATTAGATCGCGCGGTGATCCGGCCCACGTCAACTGTTGAAGGCGCTGAGGCGTGAGTTAGGCCTGAATGAGGCACGGTGGGGGGGGTGGGGGGGTGGTGGACGGGCCATCCTGAGGGTGGATGTTGATGCACCTGCACGCGCGGCGGCTAACGCAGCGGGCAGGGACGCGCCAGGGGGGTCTGCCGCGGACAGGCGAGAGAAGAGTGACAGCTCGGAGGGGGGTGGCGTAGCGTGAGGCTGGGTCCAATGACGACTCAGCGAAAAGACAACACTACTCAACAGGCTAACACATTTATATATTGAACAACCACTAAAAGTAAATAAGAAGTGAACTGGCCAGGCATAAAAATATCCATATCTTAAGCGAGAATATGTGAGAAATTGTGAATTACTCACAGTAAGGCTTTTCAGTAGCCTATTAATATGGGAAATTTGCATGTTTTTGTTTAATAAAATTTTACTTAATTATTGTCATTTAAAATATGTTTACTATTACTACTTTTATTAGGCATTTTATTTAGTGGTAATTTATTTGACTTATTTTGCTCTTTACATATTTCTTTCGCTAACTTTCGGCAGCTCTCAGGGCAACTCATTTCAGTGCCTGCATTTACCACTGTTTGCTGTACTGTTGTGCATTTGATAAATAAATGTTTGATTTGATTTATTTGCTTCCATACAGCTTCCCATACTGGTCTTTATTCTGTCCATAAATTATAGAAATGTGGGTATAGACGCATAATTTGCCATTCAGTGCTCTACGTTTCAAATCTTCAGTGTGACCTAATGAAAAGTAAATAATAAAAAGATAATTTTAGAAGTAGTCTATGGACTATGCATTTTTAAATAAACTTTCATTTCCTTCATTTTTAAGAAATACAACGGCAAAGACATGAAATGTGTCATTTTTATTGAGGAAGAATCCTTCGACAGCAGAGGAGTGGTAAACAAAGCATAAATGTGGTAGTGAAGGTCTTTCGTAGCTACTTGTAAAATGGCTAGAAGGGCTAAACTTTAAACTGACAATCAGGTCAATCATGAGTGCTGTTTGTGTTCTTTTTGAGGGAAAAAGTAAACATGTAATGTCTGAATGCCCCCCCCCCCCCCCCCCGTACAAATAAGGAGGCTTATGGATGGATGTCCCGTTAGACTTGCTGTGCGTAATTACGCTATGCATAAGTACAGTGGGTACTCTGGTGTACCATGATCTGGAAAAGCTTAAAATTTCCAGAAATGGGGGTATAAAAACCATGATTTTATACACTGTATAAAAAATTTAATACACTGTCATCAGTTCATGCATTATATTTTTAACATTACTGTATTGCGTCTTGAGAATTATGCTAAAACATCAGAATTCCTTTCATTTGAGAGTACGGTGTTGTACAGTTCTGTATAATACTAAAGGCCCTTTAATATTACTGTATTAAATGTTTGTAATATGAACACGAATACAGGGGAACTACTCTGTTTTATGTGTTACTTTGATTTGTTTTCTTGTGGATATATGTCTTATGTTATAGTTAGTGAGTTAGTGGGATGTAGTTGCTCATGAGAGTTTTACATACACGCACTTTTTCTGAGGGAAGAGTGAAAAATTCTGAGACATAACCAGTCAGACTGTAGAGGAGGCAGGCCCAAGCAACCAGAGGAGGTGGTACCAAAACATCTGATTGGTTGGTCTGAAACCTGACACAAGACCTGATTGGTTATCATTTTTTGTTCTGCTCTCAGAACAAGTTGGTGAAAGTATATTTAGAAACAGAAAGAAACAATTCTGATATGATTCATAACCATCTCTGAATGGTTATGTATGTCAACGCTATGTTACTGAATAATTGTTAGTTACGACTAGTGCCAACAACTGGGTAATATGACATACAGAATGTGTGAATCTGACTTAACCGCAGTCTGCTACACAGAATAGCATGTAAGTGTGAGGGAAATATGCACAAATGAAAGGAATATAGTTAACATCCATCCAAGTGTTTGTGAGTTTTAAGAATTAATGACTTTTTTCTGGAAGAAAATTCACATTATATAAAAAGTTACATAAACAACTTATATAACACCATACAGTATATTGGCACTTTCAAAGGAGAAATTTAAAAAATGAACATCCAAAGCCTTATAAAGAAAATACGGTGGTCTGCAAAAATGACGTGCTGACTAATGAATACACAGGCAAAGTGGACCTTCGGAAATTCAAAATGTGGATAAAGGTTAATTTTAAGGCTAAGCAAACAAATTTAGGGTCAGTGGCATAAAGGTTAATGAGGTAATACTAATACTTAGGGATGTTAAACAATACCTAATGTTCAGGAAATTGAGGGTGTACCTCATTTACGTCAGGGATCACGGACGCTTATTCTGGGCTAACAGCTTCAAAGATGGGATGAGAGGAGCTGGGGCTTAGCTGGCATTATTGAGAACACTTTACCTAATTAATATGTATAGTAGGGTCTAACTAAGAGGGGCAT
Source organism: Petrocephalus schoutedeni (assembly GCA_026780765.1). NCBI lineage: Eukaryota > Metazoa > Chordata > Actinopteri > Osteoglossiformes > Mormyridae > Petrocephalus > Petrocephalus schoutedeni. The sequence continues at coordinate 570,830 of JAODKL010000002.1, read as the reverse complement.
TGCTAACAATAAGCCTTCTTAAGGCCTACAATTGAGCACTGAGTGGACCTATAAAAAAATGATAATGTCAAGCATATGGTCAGATGGCCACACTAGAACAAGACTAGAACAAGGTTGGTGCAAGACTGGTATGTCACATTAATCAATCAACCCTATCCCGACAGCCATGACATCATAAGGCCATGGGCATTCTTTTTTTCCTGCTCCAGGTAAATTCTGCAAAATAATCAATTTTTGGTGTGCTGAAGAGCTGTTCAACATGAACATTTCAACAGGGGAAATCCAGAGCAAGGCAAAGGCCTACCCCCGGAGTGTGTTAGGAGTAAGAGTGTAAGTGTCCTTCAGAGTTACAGTCAAAAGTCAAGGCTACCCTGGAGTGTCTTACGAATAAGAAAGTGAGAGAGAGTCCCAGTCAATTCTGGCGTGAATCCTATCGAGGGTCTGTGTGAAGACTTGAAACCAGCTGTGCACCAGCCATCCCTAAGCAACTTGAGCAAGCCTGAGCAATTTTGCCAGGAGGAGTGGTCTAAAGTAACAGCTGTTGATGTTTGGAACTTTACAGCAAGTGCAGGAAATAATTGCAAATAATGCACTTTGAGAATTCATATAAATACAGCAGACTTGCGTCACCATATGTGTCAAAATTCCATTTTGATAACAACAGTTTCTTTTTATAATTTACTGATGGAGTTTACTTCAAACACGTCATTCCTACATCTTTGACATTCACTCCCAAAATAATTCTCAGAATTATTATAAATCTCAGAACGAGGCAAATGGTTTTCCTTGCATGTACAAACAGCTCAATGCTTATTGGTAGAATTGAACATTAAAATGTCCAGCAGTGCTGTGCCAGAAACTGTTAGGACTGCAAATGCAGCAGCTTGTGGGCAGCTGGATCCTTTTCCTGCTGTGATTGACAAGACTCTGACACCAGTCTGTGGTTCCCAGCTCCCATCAGATTTGCGCAGCTGAGAGACAGATATAGGTTGACATGTATTCCCATAAGGGATTTGTTCCACTCTTTGAAGCCAATTAGGAAGCCATGCTGTATTTCCCAGTTAGCTTTGCAGGCTTGCTTGGAATTCAGATTTTGAAACGGATAATTATTTATACTTTTAGTTTTCGCTAAATGAAGGGTGATTATGTAGCGAAAGGGCACAAACTGCACTGGTCAGAACTGGCTGTTTAATTTCAAATGGATTAGCCCATCTATGCATTTCTTTATATTGCTTATTCATTTGACTTTTTCTTTGGCAAGTTATTTGGCTTTTCTTACTAATTCAGTTTACAACCATCCATCGATTTTCTGTGGCCGCTCGTCACATGCACTTTAGGTCTATTTCAAACCAATCAGCCCCCTGATACTTGCAGTATAGTATGTGTGTGTATACACATGCATGAGATATATATATATATATATATATATATATATATATATATAGTATATACATCATGCATGCCGTGCCTATCCTCTACCTACATCACGCATTTCTAGTATTCCACTGCCAGCACACCTGATTGTACTAAGTCCAAAATAATGTGACTTGGAGCAGCTAAAAAGATATGCTGGGAGTTGAGTAGAGCAAAATGTGTGGAGTGCCTGAGGGTTCAGGAGACAGGCTTGGATGATTTACAGATTTAAATAGTGTCATGGTGTTATCACACTGTCATCTAACCCTAGCTTACATTTGGACAACTTGCCTTTGATATAGCGTTTCCATTTCGGCACATCAATATTTCTGACAACATTGATTTCAATGGGTTTTTTTTCTAAGGTCTTCAGATAAAAGGTCCATTCTGCATGACGGTCTGATATGTCACCTCCCCAAAGTCTCACAGTACATTGATTTCTAGGGTTCAGTTTGTAGGTAGACGGTTCAATCAACAGATCGCCCAGGTTCCAGAAACCTTTAGGTGACCCAATCCATGAGATTTGGTTTATCCCACTTTGCGTTTCAGCGGAAAGGGAAATTATAACATTGCCTCTCATTCCACCTCTTCTTAATCCCCAGTTTCTGTACCTTGGAGCGGGCTTTGGTAAATCGACCACCATATTGCATGTGTATGCAAGTATAGGTTGTTCCATTCATCAAAATGTCACCGTTGATGGTGTGCTAAATTAGCCATGTGTTTTCTCCACCAGACCTTTGCTAATAAATCCACCTTTAAGCAAGGCTGTTTTGTGGGGCCTGCTCTATCACCTTGGGTTTTCCACTGTATGACAGTGTATGTCGGTTTGTAATTTTTCACCTTACATGCTGCCCGATGTCTGCATTTCTGTAGGGCCTGTATCTCACTCACCGCACATCAATTTACTAATCACAGTAAATAAAATGTATCTGATTAGTCAAAGCAGACTGGCACCATCAATCCTAAAGGTATTGTGTAGTCATTTCAATTATAGACATCACAATCAGGTTGTAATCTGTTTTGCTTTGTTAGTACAAATAATATAAATGAAAATTAAGGAAAACGCTTAATTGATTCTATATTTTTAAAATAGACCATTGTGTACTAATTGAAAAAGTAATCTTGGAAGATTTCCACCCTCCAAACTCTTCCACTAACATGCATATTCAGTGATCATTAAAAAAAAGCAGACCGACAATCCAATCATACGTATTCGCCGGTTTGATATTGTTGCTCCATGTAATGTTTTTGCTCTAATTAATGGCTGGCTAACCATATGGGAAATAATATCCACTTTCTTGTGTGAAGTGGAGCACGAGACAGAGCGTAAACAAAGCTAGCTAACTGGCAGGAGATTTGTCCCACACTCTGTGCACCACCATGCCCCCCCTGGGCACGGAGCGGGAGCTGTGATGGTGCGAAAGGCCTAGGACCTACCACCTGCAGGATGTCAGCTTGAAATGAATCAATAAAGCAATAATGCAGCTAGTGTTGCCAAACACTGGAAACGGTGGCAGCTATGACAGTCACTAATTTGGCGGGAATTATAAAATATATTATCCTTAGAATTGGATGGATAGTAACAATCTGTTATGAAAACATCAAAGTGATAAATGCTAATTATTATCAAACACACACACACAGATATGTAAAGAGCGCTACAGTCGCTCCCCAGGTTACAATGGTTCGTGTTACGATATTTTGATAATATCTGATAATATCTATTGCGCAAGTATATTACTAAACAAAATATTATATTTTGTTTATGAGTGTTTTCACATGATCACATAGGTCACAATCACATTTGTTCTACCAATAATAACAACAACTTAATATTAAAGAATAAATTAAATCTACATCATTAAAACACATTTACCAGAGTTCCTCACCAGGTGCGCTCAGGTCCCAACTGACATACTTAAGGTCAGAGTTCAGCTGAAGCTCCCAAATGCCACAGGAGGTTCCCCAAAGTCAGGTTACGGAATAGATAGATGGTCTGAGAGCAGTATGCAGTGCATCATCTGGTTCATCCCTATTAGAGGTAGATCGCTAATACCAGGTCATAATAAAACATCACCCGGTGTATCTGTTGATGGGAAAAATGGTGCTTTTAGTATGCGATTGCCTGTGAATGTGTTTTGCAGTGGACTTGCATTTGTGTGCTGGGAACCAGGCTGTGAGCCGGTGCTGGATGAGGAGGGTATGGAAAGTGGATGGGCATGTATAACCCAGAGCATAAATGTAGTCAACATTTAGAGTGTATATACTTAATGAAATGCAAATTGTCACAGTAAGATACATATACTAATGTTACAGAAAGCTTCTAACAAAGTGCAAATGTATGTTTGTATGATCCTAGTGTGTCTCTTCCAGTAAAATTACCTTGAGAAATGATTGACAGGCTCTGTAGTCTTTGTCTGCAAGAACAGGAGTTAACCAGCTGAAAAATCGATCGGCCTTACCAGGAATCAGCTGGGGCAATTGCGTGACTGACAGATATTCAGAGGATTAGACAACATACGGCTTTCTTACGCAGCCGTAAAATTAAGTTACGAAAAGCCTGATCATCTTTGTCAGCATTCATATGATGAAACAGTATGTGATTTTTTTTTTTAGAAATTATGCGGTTATTTGTGGGACTAATAAAAAAAATGCATGCATAGTAGTTCTCTCCCAAAACAATCATTGTCATTCTTTTCCCAAAGCAGGAAGTGTTACATTTACGCTGATTTAATTGCACATGAGGTTTTTTTTTCAATAACATAGACTTGTAGATTGTAGATTGTCAGTTAGTTAATAGATAAATATACCTGGATGCAAATTGCATTCTTTGGTCTGATCAGAATATGGAATTGCAGCTTTGTGGTCAAGTTTTCCATTTTGTCATGCGACGTGTCATTTGTCATTAATTCTGTTGGTGGAGTTTATTTTTGAGCTCAATGAATTGGTCCTCATTGTTTTCACTCTGTCTAATTTGCTTGGAAATACTATTTCCATGTTTGGATTCTTGGCAGATACTGAATAGGTACAAAGGAAAGTCAACACAAACCAAGCATCCACGATGACTAAGAAAACCTTGTCAAAGAAAACCTTGATCATTTTGGGCATTATTATACTGCAAGGGGTGCAACTGCAAATGAATATGCCAATATTAAGTTCAATAAAATTTAATTATATCATAAAGTTATATTACAAAATGTGGCTTGTATTATTAACACCTATATGTAGTAATAATTTATTGTTAATGTTTTTATTTTTTTTTACGGGGTCTGATCATTTCTTTTATAAAACAATGCACACAGTTTTCATTGACAGATATCTGCTGCTGACTCTCTGATCCATCTGAATGAGCTCTCCAGAAAAGGCATCACTTTGAAATGGCACATTTACAAATGTTGTATGACTCGTCAGATACAGATACATTTCATGATACATGGGAATCTGCAGGTTGGCTTGTGGTTGAACATCTCACCATACAGCTAATCACCTACATTTTACACATATAAGACAGCCATGCATTACAGGCAGCTACATACCCAGTAGGATATGGAAGAAACATAGAATACATTGTTGTACATGAGTGCCAACACAGTGACAGCACACAAACGCACCAGGGAATGGTTCTGGAATGCTTCTGGAATTTATCTATGCGTGGATGGATGGATAAATAAACGTTGTATCATATGATTAAAACTTGAAAGAATTAGCAAATTCCTTAATCTGTAATTGCAATTTTGGCTATGAGAATGCTTGTTTTTGCCAAATTACCAGCTCATAAACAGTGTTACATTCATGGTTAAAATGTAATGAATAATTAAATGACTGCCTTATTTAATTAACACAGTCTAAAAACCTTCCTTTATGACATGTAATGGCTGTCTGCACTGGAAATGTATCTTTTCTGGGAAGCTTTTGATGCATGCTTGATCCTTTAATATTGACTTTAATTCCTTCGGTATTGCTGGGTACAAACATAAAACATTAGGTGGCTTTGAAAGAATGAGCATAAATCCTTTTAAAGAAAATCATTCTGAATACGATTTCTGTATTTCAATCAGGCCAGTCAGAAAATAAATAATTTCTATAAGAGTTCAATTATTATGATTTTTTTGTACTTGTATTTTATGGATGCTCCTTTTGGTTTTCAATAATGTCAAAAATAAAAACAAAATAATAATAATATTATGTACACTTCACCTATTGAGCTGTTTCCAGACATTTTCAGCACTACAATCTGTATAATCAAGAGCACCTGAGCTGTTAATATTCTTCATTATAGGTAAAAGTGCAGGTCATTTGATTTCACATGGATTCCTTTCAAGAAGGCTGTGTTCTATTTACATTCAGCTGTCGAAACGATGCTGGATAAAAACGCTTACAATGTCTATGTAAACACATCTGCTGATGTCCTGATGTCCTTTGTCAGTCTTCAAACACACCTCAAAAGGAATTCTTTCTCAGCCCCCACAGCCTCTGTCTGCAGACGGAGCGCCCTCACCCCCTTCAAAAGGACCTTGGTGGTCCTCAGGGAAAAGACGATCTGTCCTCAGCCATTGACATGCCAGTCTAGGACAAATGGCTTCAGACAAATCGGCTACTTTCTATAAAGATTCAGGCTTCAAATTTTAGGTGCTAAGGCCTCATCCAAGGGTTGATTTTTTTTTTATCTCTTTTGTCACCAGTTTAAATAGCATTTTCAAATTAATTTGACACATGCTAGAGGAGGATGCAGGTCTTTATTTGAAGAAATTACTGTCACAGATTTTTATCCATCTTCCTGTCTTTGTAAAGTGCAGTTTAATAGCACCCCACTAGACAGCTAGTTAAATCTAAGCCAATCCGCGGGGTGAAAGCTTGTTATCAAGCAACCAAGTTAAGCTAAATTATACATATGGAGGCGAACAACATAACAAGATGGTGAAAAGAGTAGAGGGTATACCCATTGTACATTGTAAAAACTGCTCTTTGGTCAGACGTGGTTTTGCGTGGTGCCTTACCGACTGAAAGCTGAAGCCTTTTGGAAAACAAACAAATGATGTTTAGCAGGATCCGGATTTGTTTGAAGCCGTTTTGTCTGTCACCTGATCTGGCAATTCAAACATCTGAAATGTTCACAAAGGCCTTGTTAGGACCCTGTTATCACTTTTATTATTTTTCTGTTCCAGTTGGTGCTTTTTAGCTTTTTTTTTGGAGTTTATGCAACAGTTTTGGATGTCAATAACCTGCACTAACACATTAACATGATGATGAAGTCCAATATGTGAATTTTATTTTCTGTTTTCGCTTTCTCTGCTGTGTGTGGGTGAATGCTGTGTGAGAGTGCCCTGCGAGGGGTTGGCCTTGCACCCATAGCTTCCAGAATAGGCTCCGGACCCCTTGTAACTCTGAATAAGATAAGAGGACAAGGTGGATGGATGGATTTGCTCTGTTAATGTCATGACTGATACTTCTGTATAAATAACTGGACATAATTCAGCCTTGACAAACACTTGAAGTACCCAATGCACCCTTTATAAAAACATATTGTTGTAAACTTTACAATGACGTAGAATTATTAAATGTCACTTCAACACAATTAGTAATTATGTAATAATATAAAAATAAGTGCAAAACAAAGGCACTGGCATTTGGAGTTATGCAGATCTTAACCAATGGCCAGTTATTCAGTGCAGAAAACACAGCAATGGACACACAACAGAAGTGTTTAAAGGTTGTTTATTCTTCCTCTTTTCATTTTGTTCCTTTTGATGCTGCTTAAGTCAGTGATGAGATCATTTGAGAATCTGATAAGTGGGTGATGGCAGGCTAAAAAAAAGAACATGGTGAAGGTGTCACCTATCACTACCGAAGCCTGAAAATGGCTGCCTGACTCAGAGATAGCACTTTCCTTTGTCACAGAGAAGTGATTTTATTCCATTCCATTTTTGTTTGTCATCTGTCAATCTCCTAAAACACATTTTTTTTTTAAATCCTTCCTTGTTTGTTTATTACATTCTGGGCAACTTTTTTCCATTCGCTAAGAAACCTTTGCTAATATATAGCTACATTTAATGAGTGTCTATAAGCTTACAGTACAATTTCAAACCTTGTTAGTTTAACTGTAGTTTTTGCTTTCACCACCTATTTAGTTTGAAAAAAATCTTGCATTACAGCTACATGTTTTTCACCACACAGACTAACTGAGATTTAATGCGGGACCTAGGTCTTATATTCAAGGTGCCTCCTTATCCATGCAATAATTACACCTTACACAATAATTACTTAATTATAATTGAAACACATAGCATTATCCACGTACCGGTCTGTCTGTCTATCTACAGCTTCCACATCCTCCCCCACAATTATAATTTCTGTATTGGATATGCGAGAGTAAGGTATCATTTTAAAGATTTTATATAATTCTATTTACCATTCAGCTGATAAATGTAAAGGAGGTAATGCATTTCATTTTTTATTTATCTGAATTGAATTTAGCCTTGCACAAATGAGATGAACAAATATTGATTCTTATGTAAGTTTCACCTTAGCTTCACTTTAGAAAATTATGGGCTGTAGCTGACAATGGTCGCCTCTACTAATGGCCAGCAGAAGTGTATCTGACAATGAACATACAACTTTAGCTCTACGCTTCCTTACAAAGAGCATGCGAATGTCCTTATTCATTTTCTCTCTCTCTCTCTCTCTCTCTCGCTCTCCTCTCTTTCTATCAACCTATCATGAATTCCCTTTATATATGTGCATGTATGTACTATATTATATTAGTTTGTTAGTATCTAAATTTACACCCTTCAACAGTACTGTTTTTTCCCCTTGAGCACTTGTGTCATGAATGGCATAAAAAAATCAAAGAAAATATATCCTGTCGAATATGAATCATCTTCTTTTACAAAACTATTTAAAGTGGTACCCTTAAATTGTGCCCAATTCCTTTAAAAGCAAAATCCATCTGTACTTTAAGACACAGGCAATCTTTCGGTATTATGCGCGCTTTACGGTGCATTTGTTATTTATATCCGTGTTCTTTCCTTAATCTGTTCCTTACTTACCCAGAATTCATATACTGCTTTAAGAATCCCTATTTGTGAGGTGTCTAAATTGGCAGCAACGTTGATGTTTTTTGTTTCTTGTTTGTTTTTTCACCCTCTGTGTTTTCTGCCTGCCATTAGGGCCGCCTGCTCTCACCTTGGCTCTTTCCAGTCTGCGGAGCGTTCTAATTAATCCATTCCGCTTGTCTCCTGTACCTGTTCAATTAGGAGGGAGCGGGGCAGACCCATTATCTTGCTTTCACAGGTTTTATTGTTTGCAGATGGAAGGCTGCAGAAGCTGTAGTGCCCTCTGCTGTTTGAATCAAAATAGATAGTGTTCTCTAAAGAGACACCCATGAAAAGGTGCAACCCTAAATTATCACATTGTTTCTATATGACGTGTGCTTGGGCTTCTGGTGTGAACACTATGCATGTTTCCAGAGCAGTTACTTTAGCATCAACTGCCTTTTTTCAATGTTCAGTAAGGGCATGGACAAGGCTAGCTGCCCCCAGGTTGTTTCACTTATTTTGTTTTTTTTTCTTCCTTTTTTTCCTTCCTTTTCATTTTTATGCACTTTTCAATTAAGGTGTCCAAATAACTTATGGCAACTGCAAACTGGTTTGGAATAAGCTTGCATTCAAATAGCATACTACTCCTGTTCTTCCTTCACATTTTAAATACTATATCAAGTACAAAATTTAAATCTATAGCTTATCAGAATCACATGCTTGCAGAAGGTACAAAAAACTCAAATGGTTCCTTGGCTTATGTGGACACCTCATGTAGAGTGCTCATTCTCTAATCTAACTATATATCTTATAATTATAACTAATTGTATGATATATGTGCAGAACAACAGTCAGTTGATAAATATTGATCTTTGCAACTATAACAATGCACCACTGGCAAGTTGCAAGTTAAATATGTATTTACACTCAATGTAAAAGAATCCATGCCTTGGCGGCAAAGAAGAGAAATAGTGTAATGTTTTTCATCTGAACGGGATTTTATTCAGTCTTCCTAAGCGTGTCTTTCACAGTCATATTATTCAGGCAATAACTCTAGTAACTCTGTGTGTGTGTGTATTTAGAGATTTAGATCTCCACACATACACATGCAGTCCCTTGTTAAATGTTTCACAACGTTGTACATTCCACCAGCTGGCAACTCCGACTGAAAGTGCATTAAAGTAGGAGTTTAATGATCTGCAGGACAACCCTTTCATTTTCAAAGTGAAAGGACAAGTATGGTTATTTTCAAAAAGCAATTAAAAACACATTTTCAAGCATAAGACCTCGCACACCACACAGATGACTCGTGTGGCAGAATAACTTAAACCCAGGATCAGAAATAGGCCCCTTGCCAGCCGTTATTAATGGAAGACTGGGGTTTAGGAATAATGTTGACCGCACAGTATACGCATCCAAAACACTTAATGATATTCTTATTCTGTCATTTTATTTACATATTATTTTACTTTCATTTTAAGTAGTGTAACAACCTAATATGTGGTATTCATTCGGAAAATATTAACTTGATAAGCATCCTACATGCACAATATGCTGTACTGATTAGTGTTTCTTGTGTCTGTGTTTTTGTATAACATTCAAGATGGCTATTTACATCATAGGAGGTTTTTTCTTTTAAAACATTTTTGGAAATTTTTGCATTATTATTTTTGCATTATTAGTTCAAAAATTAAATTGCCTAAGAGACAGTGGTGTATTTTTCCGGTATTGTGTTCTAATGATGTTACTTTTTGAAGGAGAGGTTTAACCCAGTATATTGGGACTGACTGGAAAGTTCTGGGAAATCATTTAATATAGTGAAACTGTGACCTTGACAACCAATATTTCTAAGCTCTGAAGTAAGGGTTGTTGGAAGCCAAAAGTTATTATATATACTATGTTTTACTGACAATATCCAATATCCAAAACTTATTGTATGTGTCCAGTATTTTGCACATACAGTGTAAGATACATTAATGTGCTAAACATTATTATAAGTGTTCAACAATAGCACATTTGTGTTTGGGAAGTGTGAAAATGTATTTACGAAGCAATGTAAATGTGAGTGGTGATTAAATTAGACTAGCCGTTTCACTACATTTATGCAATATTGAACCTCTGTCTATGAGCGATTCCCACAAAACCCCAGGGAGCTTAAGTAAATCTGCCAAGAATAATAGAAAAAAAGATCCCAGCTACAGTGTGGAAAGTTGGTGGAGACTCATCCCTGGAGGACTTATGGTTTTAATAGTTGAGTTACAGCTAATGCAAGCAGGAACGATGTAGGCATGCGGCCTGTGTCTCTCTGCCAGAAGGAAATCATTCTGGAAATAATGTCATCCTTAGGAATTAGTCTGCAGGTCTCGCTGCCTCACAATGAGAGTTAGAGATACAAAAGAAAAAAAAAAAACAGGTCAGAACTTCAGAAGAGTGTAGGAGGCATAAAAAGTCTAGAGATTCGAGCCATGGCATATCGTGGGTATGATATCACTTCATTACCACTGATATGCATCCATGTAAAAAGCAAATATAACTATTGCGGCACAGGAAACGGGGCTCGTTTCATGCCGACAAGCCCCCTCAGCCGCCATGTCTGTCACATTTCTGTACTGGCAGAAGCCCCCCTTCTGATGCTACAATCAACAGGCTTTTCGATAACCTTGACAAAGCATACCTGACAAATAGCTCGCTGAAAGCGCGTGAAAGAGAGAACATACAGCCCTAGTTTATTTATTACATTTTGAATTTCAAAATTGAACTTCAGATGGCTGAAGTTCCTGGACTTTGAAATGGTACGGTTGCAATTTGTTCACATCAGAATATAACATTATCCTTCAAGGTTGAATAATTCTAATTGCCCATCATATCAGTCTTGACAAATGGGCCCTAAGGCAAAGTGGTAATAATAATTGGTCAATTAAGTACTTGTAGAAATGAAAAGAGAAAAGGCTGGAGCTTTTTAAACTTCTTTTTCAAGGTAATGATGTGGTCTTTTTCATTCCTGTGAATAAGGCGTATTGTGACAGAATTTTACTTTATATTGTTACTTAGCAGTTTTTTTTTATTGTCAAAGAATAATTAACTTTCCTTCAGAATTATGGATGTTTTGATAATTTGTGTATTTTTAATGCCCATTATTTGATGCTTCAATCAAATTGTATTTTCAAAGTATTTACTGTTTTCTAGATTTGCATATAAGAATTCACATTATTAAATTATCTATATTCTTTTATGTTTTCAAATTATATCATATATAATTAATGTATATAATGATTTTTGTTGCCTAAAATATTTAATTGGTAACGCTTTACTTGACGGGGCACAAATGATGTAGTATTATGCTATTACTTGCATGTCAATTAACTACAAACTACAAAGTGTTATTTAATACTCATGTTAATACTCACTAATCCATCATTATTGAATCATGATGCATGTTTTATCCCAAGCAGTTACTATTTTTGTTACTATATCTGTTAATTCTGTAAACCTTTATGAACTACTGAAGGAGCTACTAAGGAACTATGGAAGGAACAAGTCATGAATAACACAAATGAAATACTGATCTCATGTGTGTCCATCATTAATGAATCGCGACATGTTTTATCTCAAGTAGCGACTCTGTTTGTACATGATTTGTTCGTGTTTTTTCTTATTGTTCATGCATCCGATTTTATCATTTAGTAATTTTGTATGTATTGTCATTATAGGGTCTGATTCAACTTTAAGCTTTTTTAATACCAGTATGTTCATGTTGGATGTGGTTGATTATATTCTGAGTCATATCCCCGAATTAATTATGAAAGAGTTGTAAGTACAGTTGAAGTGTTTACGTTATGTGCCAGGTAAGATTTTACAGCAGATGCAAAATGTGGTACTGTACAAATGAGTTTTCGGGGGACTCTGGATGCTTATTTTTCAAATGTCACTGAATATTTTAAAGGTTTTTACAGAGCTTATTACGTCTGAGGCTATGGGCGTAAAGCAGTTATATATGTGCATATACACTCACCGGTCACTTTATTAGGCACACCTGTCCAACTGCTCGTTGACGCAAATTACGGATCAGCCAATCACATGGTGGCAACTCAATGCATTTAGGCATGTTGACGTGGTCAAGACGAACTGCTGCAGTTCAAACCGAGCTTCAGAATGGGGAAGAAAGGTGATTTAAGTGACTTTGAATGTGGCATGGTTGTTGGTACCAGATGGGCTGGTCTGAGTATTGCAGAAACTGCTGATCTTCTGGGATTGTCACGCACAACCATCTCTGGGGTTTACAGAGAATGGTCCGAAAAAGGGAAAACATCCAGTGAGCGGCAGTTCTGTGGGCGAAAATGCCTTGTTGAT
>JAODKL010000002.1:532343-544131 GCA_026780765.1 Petrocephalus schoutedeni | reverse complement strand
CCCATTGCTTCCGGGATAGGCTCCGGACCCCCCGCGACCCTGAACAGGATAAGCGGGTTGGAAGATGGATGGATGGAGCTATTCATGGTTGTTTTCAAGTGTTCAGTACATTTCATTGCTTTTCCGCCACAAGGCTTTGAAAAAAAGGACTGTATGCCTTACGTGGCTTCTGCATTAAACCCAATTATCACATTATCGTGCACATAAAGTGAGGTATTAGCACCTTCGTGCGTGAAGGCATGTTTAGCACTGCCCACGTTGTAATTAGGCTGGCGACTGCGTGCAGGAACAGTGTGGGATCCACTCCGGCTGCATCGCCTTTGTCTGCCTTCCTCTGTAATCCTAGGGCTCTCCGATTTAATCCGATCAGTATTCCTTCCCCATATCTTTTCATCTGTCGTTCCAGTCAGCACTGTATGCTGAAGGCTCTAACCGGTCGGAGGCGTGGGGTGGTTGGGGGGGGGTGCAGATCGGTGACAGGACTGGCAGAGGAGAGGCGCGCCCGGCGCACGTCGCCAGCCGGCCGTGGCCAAACGGTCGCCGACCCCCGTCGGTAGCGAGAAGGCGGCACCGGAACAATGCAAGGCTCGTGGTTTTGACGACTCTCCGCGCATTATAAACACGCCTTTGTGCTCCCCTGCAGATTCCCCCAACCAGCGGGTCAAGGACCGTCGGCGAGGTTTGAGGCTTCGTTGTGTGACGTTGAGTGCTGATCGCGTGATTAATGTCGAAGAGAAGCACTCATGATATTTATTTAGCAGGCAACTGGAGGGATGCGAGTGTGAGGAAGGAACAGATGTTCATTTGGGAATTGGACTGGAGCTGAGTGGGTCGGTTAAACTGCAGCACATGGAAAAAACACAGGAAAACAGTTTAATGTGCATTGGTAGCTTTATATAATCAGTAATAAGGCACAGGTGATGTGAGTTAATGGGCACCCCCCACAAAACAGCACTACTCATTTGATTAATTATTGTGAATATTCACACTAATATGACTGTATAATTATCGCTCACAGTCAAACAATGGCCTGAACCACATTTAAGAAATGTCTGACCCCTCACTCATTAAGGAAAGGTCGTTTACACTATCTGTTAGATAAAGTATTAGCAAAAGGCTTTGATACAGTCTATATACATTCAATAATAGTAAATTGTATGTATTATTTTTTAGGTTTCATTGTTTCAGTTTTTATTAAGTTTATTGATAATTTTACATGCATTTTGGAACTGACTGAAACTAGCTTTTTATGTCTGGAATGTGCTTTCTGAGATATTTTTGCGAAAGTTTGCCCTCTTGGGTCCAACATGTGTCATTGATTGTGGTGATGGGCCATGCGGTCCAGCAAGCAACATCTGCTTCTTCCGGCTGAGGGCAGCCCATTGTGATCCTTTCCAGGGCCTGGTAAGCGCCTCCCCTGGGGCCTGTCTCTGGAGCCTTCCCAGACACGGCTTGCCGCGCCCAGACCTGTTGACTCGCCAGAAGGCGTGCCAAAGGGACCGTGTCCAGTGGCTGAGTTTGGCACAGCTGGGAATTGCTTGGAAGGCCTTGTTGTAACTGGGGACGGGGTGCTGTCAGGGGTTGGCTGTACCAAAGCTTGCTGCCGGACACACCGAAATAAATGGAGGGGGCTGTCCGTAAGTGTTAAGTGCGCTCTGCTAAACTGTTTTCAGGGGGAAAAACACGTACATCTGGTGACAGCTGGTAGCATTGCACCTTCAGTGGTGGGGGCAAACAATGCCCTAATTAAACAGGAAACACATAATATAGAGCAGAATCTTGGATTCTGGCCGGGGTTTAATATTCCCTCTGTCTGTGTGAATGTTTACTCAGCCATCACAGTGCTATACAAATGAGCCCCGGGTTTCTCTGTGTCTTGGCACAGTGATGGAATAGATGCCAGATGCTACAGCACTGATGTAGACCAGCAGTTAGGGATTTTACACTAAACATGCCATGATGGCTTCCCATCCAATCTGGTATAATATCATTATCTTTGATTTAGTTTACTGCAGTCGCAGGGGTCTGCTGTGTTCGGCTCGGTGCTGCCGTCAAAGTTTTTATTTTTTTTTGCTTTGCGATCAACAGTTTGTTTGTCTGTCCGTTACTGAAAAATCACACGGGCTCCTATGTGACAGGCATGAAATTATCTGCCAGTTTGGGAGCAGGGAAGCTGGCGGAAGAGGCATGTGTTTGGCTGGAATGATGGTACTGGGGCGTGGTGGCAGAAATACTTTTATGTGTGTCTGTGCAAATAATATGGGGTGATGTGATATTTATGCTGGACACCTTGACAGCTGTTGGGGAGACTGTGGAGGAAAGAATCGATCACATGAGATACAGACACATACACACCCCTGCCCATCCCTTTATCCCGTCAAATATGAGAAATAATTAGGGTAAATGGGTGGCTAATCTTTCCCCCCCATTACCCCCCCATTATTATTAATCCCCATATTATCCCTCTGATTAATCGATCTGCCGGTATTGAAAAATATGCTTTTGCTCCTCAGAACAGTTCAATCATTTACCAGCTTAACGAAGTCTGATGAAAACTGCCTGCTAAATGAACAGAAAATGCATTAACATTTTACCCTTAGGAGGAAGTAGTTGCATGACTCTTTTCTTTTCGCCTGCGATACATACATATAAAACAGAATATATATGCATTTGCACTTTTTATATTTAGAGTAAGTTATCCGTGGGAAAAAGTTCCATGAAACCACAGACTGTAAAGCAATGCTTTATTAATATGTATTTATATATAACACAAGCCCTATATAACGTAATGGAGCTGAATTCACAGTTTGTTTGAAGTTCAGAATTCATGGACGTCCCCATGACCCTGTGCTGGATAAGCAGTTGCAGGATGGATAGATATGTACACACTCCCGAAAATTCAGCAAAAACGTGACAGGTGCACGTTGAGCCGTATAGGAGATAGACGTCGTGTTACTGAGTGACTTGGGTAATTGTGTAAATGACACGGCTGACAACATTGGAAGTACAAATATTTTGGTTCTTCTGCTTTTGGAGTATTTGGATTAGACATCCCGCGCTCCCGTGCGGTGCACTTGGGGGTCACCTTGATGGATGTGTCGCGCATACATTTGCATACTCCCCTCCCGGTATTTTGCAGGATCTCACAGGAATGCTCTTGTTTTCATACCGATTAATCGAGACGCGCGACACGAGTGCACCCGGGTTCCTTCCCTGTGCTTTCCGTCCTTGCAAATGGCTTCATGCTCTGGGACAGCTAAGGCTCAGATTTTTCACGTTGCTGCTGCGGAAGTTCTGTGCCTGTTTTAATCATTTAAAATGTGAATTTTCATACACAGACACACACACACGTTTGTATTCTTATCGTTCTGAGGCCCGTCCATTAATATCTGTGCGAAAAATCACGACATCCTTAACCCCTACCCAACCCTAAGTTTTTTCAGGATTTGCTATACTTGTGAAGTCCTTTGGTCCTCACAAGTATAGAACCTGTAAACATACACACCCAAACACACACAGGCCCATATTATATTCATGACAAGGCAGACAGGGATTACAGCAGCATTAAGCTGAGTAAGTCCTTATAAGGGATGTTATGTAAAACTGTAATGTATATGACATTGATTGACTACATAATGGCCAGTTTTCTCCTGCTTTTTCAGACTTTCATGAATTTAGTACCATGCCTAAAAATGTCTGTGCCATCTTTATTGAATTTGTTACAAAAAATAATATGAACATGAGAATAAAAAAAAATCAATGTTCAGTGATCTCACAAGAATAAAATCAATGTTAAAAGGTCTCCTTTCTTTCGTATTAACTTCACTTCTTTTTTATTATTACATTTTCTTCAAGTCTTTGTTTCATTTTTGAGTGCTCTTTTTTGTACTTTTGCTTTGAGAAATTCAAATGTCTGAATGGGATGTTCAAAACAGATCACCCAACAAATGTACTTTCTGTTGGGTGCAGTCATTTAAATTTCTTTACCGGAGGGAGCTCAAAGTGGTCCAGCAGAGTTTGGGTTAGGAGTATCACAGCGAAAGCGACTTCAAATATGAAAACTGATGAGTTTTTTTCCCTGGCATTATTCATAAATATTACTGTGACCATCTGTGCTGCCCTAAAAGCTGGTATTACACTAGCATGGGCTGAGCAGTACATGCTAAGAGGAGCCTTTCTTTTACCTGTTACTGCTGTTTGCATATAATTAAGGAGATTCATAGGGAGACCATGCAACAGTAAAATTGCCAGCTGCTATCCTGTGCAGTTAAAGCCGTCGTAAAACCACTACTCTTACATTAGTCACCAAGTGAGCATGATGTTAAGATGTTTGTTTTCATTTCCGTTCCCAAGGCCGCATGGCAGCGTGTTAGCATCTCAAGGAGCATTCGGGAAGAGCGTGAAGTGTAGCTTTCTGGAAGAGGGCCAAGTTCAGGTTTTTTTTTGTGCCAAGTTAAGATACAATGAGGATAAGAGAATGCAGTTCTGATTTAGTGCAAGCCCTGCCACGCATCTCCTACGGCGACTTGAGGCAAAAATTGGGTTTTGAGTTTGTAGTAACAGTCTTAGCGAAAGATATAGATGCTTTGCATATTTATGTTGGTTACAAAGATTGGTTTTGAGGTTGTGGCTGAGGGGTTGGTGATTTTACTATATACAGAAATGATGTTGCATTTACTGCTGCTGTTATGTTGTTATAGGACGCCGTGATGTTCTGCTCTTCCGCATCATCGATATAAAAGTGAGCTGTGGCCTCAGCTGCTTTGTTATAGATGTCTTCACATTGTGCTTGTGACTTTGCATTATCACTATTAGATCTGTACCTTACCCCCTCACCTTTCTGCTTACTATGGTTTCTGCAGATAACGTTCTTGCTTAAAGGGTTATTTTTGTGTTTTTCTTTTATTGGGGGGGGTGGATGTGGACTTCCAACTACCTTGGGAGGGACAGTCATGTCACCAGACCGTCCCTCTTGGGTGTACATTGGTGCATTGTTATTGTAACCCAAAGTATCCAACATCGACCCTCACACCCTTACAGGCCCATTCGAGAACCCCTGAGCCTAAACTTCTCCTGTCCTTATCTCCTCTGTTGGTTTTCATTTTATTCCATTGTGAATGGGCACATTTTTCCCCTTTCTCTTACAAAAATGTTTGTTACCCATATTCTTATCCTACTCCACTGACTCTGAGAATGTCACTTTCCCCCAAAAATAAAGGTCCCTAACTGGCTTCAAGTCAAATGTTTTTGCCGCTATCCTGACTGCGGACAGTTTCATATTACAGTTGTATCTCAGGGTGATCATGCATTTTAAATAGAGCTATTGATATTGCTACATGTTAAATATGACTTCATTAACATATCGTTTATATTGGTCACAACTATTGCTACTATTGTAGGCAGGATAGTTTGTAAATCTGCTTAAAATACCAGCAGGTTTGGTAATAAGCAGCTGCTGGTGACTTTTGTGAATATCCCCAGCCTGTTTCTTTTGAGAATGTAAGATTTTAATAATATAATCTGAACTTTTACTGCATGATAGATATTGAATGTGGAATTCAATGTGAATGATCAACTATTCCTGAGCATAAATGAGCACCGTTGAAATTCAGGCTGTGCACTATGAAAGTGAACTGCAACATAGCTTTAGAGTGTCTTAAAATCTTGCAATATGTATTGAGGAATTTTTTGTCCTTGTATCATGTAATGGGTCACTGTATCTATGAATATGTCTCCATTCTTGTATAATAAACAGGTTATTGACTCATCTTTGGCCAGGGGCATATACAGGGGTGGGGCCACAGGGGCACTGGCCCCAGCTGAAAGCTGATTGGCCCCCAGAGTGCCCCTTACCCTGTCACTCACCGATTCAAAACATTTCATTGGCTAATGATAAAGTTGACCCATCTTATGCCCCTTATCTTAAAAAAAAAATCCTAGAATCCTAGAATCACCCCTACTTTTAGCCTTGAAAACTGGCTCAACATATATAAAAGGATTTTGTCCAAATATGTGCCACTGTGCTCTGCTCTTCCTTTTAAGCATTAGTGAGCCTTGCAACTAAGGATGGGAAGAAGGGATTCTTAATCTAATTTATGCCAACTATGTTGTATTGATTGAAGTTACACCTCTCTGTTGCCATCTACAAAGCAAAGTATCTGCATCTTTCAGAGTCACAACTTTCCTGCAGTCAGGGGGTTGTCTATTTTTTGCAAATAATATATAATACTATTTACTACAAATCTCCAGAACAGAGGGTGGATAAGGCCTCTGGAAATATATTCATTTTAATTGTGATTGGTTATAGCCTCAGATGGTGCCAAAGTAATAGGTGCTATCCATTGTAGTTGTTGATTTGGAACTCTACCTACTTTCTAGCAGCAGACCAAAAGGTAAAAGGTTATACATAGTTCATTCACATAACTACCTCCATTGTAATCTTTCTTGACCATTGTAATTTGTTTAGCCTTGACAATAATGCTCCATAAGGACTTCTTTATTGTATGGGCCTGAACACAGTTGAACCATATTCTTCCCTCTTAGGTCAAATGACTGACTCCCGTTATTGGAAAATCTGTTTTATCTGCCAGCTTAATGCTCCAGACTGTTATGCTGTAATTTTGCCCTGTGTTGTCATGGGGATTCTAATTGAATTTAATTATGAATATGATATGGTCAGTGATGGATCCCTGCCATGATCAGGGCGGAGTCGCAAAAGGGAGGATGTTCCAAAGCCCTGGGAACCCCTGCACTGTCTCGTAGACCATCTGGTTATGTTACATCCAGGATGAAGACATCAAACTGTAAAGTGAGAGGAGGGACTGAACTGTAATAACCCTTTAAAATTATGCAGGATCCTATTCAGTGTTAAACAGCCATCTCTGATAGAAATGTTGGTTTATAATGGTTTTTTAAAAAGAACATTTTAGTGGATTTGTAAAATGGGCCCATGCCGTACACAGAAGCTCGAACGAGATGTTAGGCAAATATGTTCTCGTATGATTGCTGTCATCTATAGTTTTATAAAAGTCTGCTGAAATGAACGTTATTGCACAATAATTGGAAGTCATTGGATAGTTTGTTTTTCAGCTGCCTGTCTTGTGTGTTTTTTTCCCCCCAGGGTGATAAGTTTTGAATAACAGAAGCATTGTTACATAAGCACTTAGTATCTTGCATTGCTTGTTCCACAAGCCATCTGAAATTTAATCTAGTCCTTACCTTCTCATGGGGCTTAAAATTCAGTATGTGTCCTTTTTATTTTGCAAAATGTTTTCATTTATGGGTGATATTGGGTTATTTTATTTTTTGCATTTTCCAGTTAGGAAAGCAGCCTCCGGTCCATAACTTTAACATGAAATAAATGCATGTTTAATTACGTATTACAAGAGTATGTATAATTACGAGGAAAATGAATAAGTAGCTTTCAGGACTAGATTCTAACACCAAGAGCTGCATCGCTGAAATCAATAGACTCTATAAATGGATCTGTGTGACAGCCTCATTATAGATAAATAGCAACTTTAGACAACTAAAGTACTTACATCATAATAATTGTTTTTATAAAGTGGTTTAAAGTACTTCAAAGAGCATAGACTAATATGACCAATATAGTTAATTGGAAACTGTGGATCTGATGGGCATATGAAATAACAGCTGGCTTCAACACTTTATTTGGATGATATACTCATGTACCCTATTGAAATAATTATTCACGTTCACACACCTTGAGAGCATCTGTCTGTCTCTCTCTCTATGTCTGTGCTAGTTACAAGCTAATTCTAACATTGTCTTCTAATTTTTCACTTTTAGGCTATTACATACACAAAGAAATACAGTTAACCACCTAATTGGTGGGAAAATATTGAGCAAATCAGCTTGTAAGTGGAATGTGCAAATAATGAACAGGTGTAGTATCAGAGTTATGTGCTACCATGAGCACTCGGAGCATTCACATAAAACATACATATTGGCTTTCACTTTTTCACTTTTTACTGGATCTATCCAGTAATTCTAGAAATTGCATAGGTTGGGGTGTGTGGGAGGAGTAAGGATGTAATGGGAGGAGGGGTGATGGGGTTGATCGGAGAATACGATGCAGTGGCCTGTCAGCATCTTTTCCAGTTGAATATTCTGAATGGGAGATAATTGCCTCTTAAAGTGAAAATAGTTGAGTATATACAGTTTGGTCAGAAGTTTACATACACTCATTATGGACATGGATGCCATGGTAATTTTGGGCTGTCAGTGATTTCTTTTTTTTTGGGTGGAATGATTGTACAAAGTACATCTTTAACTTTAACGACTTTAAGAAACAATAATTTGCTGCACAAATTATTACACAAAATAATTTATTTTGGATTTTCTAAAATCCACACAGGGTCAAAATTATACGTACAGGTTCAACTATATACATACACCCACTTAAATGTATAAATAAGTGGTGCTGAAGGTTCTACTGTGTCTTTTATCTTGACAAGGTCAAGGCCTATTAAATTCTTGCTTATGATCTGGCTATAGCTGGTAGCTTCTCTTGGCCAGCATAAAACCAGCTTGTTTGACAGAGCTCGCTGCACTCAGAACAATGGGAAAGTCCAAGGAACTCAGTGAAGATCTAAGAAAGCAGATTTACACAAGTCAAGAAGGTCTCTTAGAGCCATTTATAAATGACAGCAGATTCCAAGATTATCGGTTCATATAACTGTGCACAGGTACAAGTTTTTGGGAGGTGTTCTCACTTTGGTCTGGAAGATGTGAAATGTCATGCTCAGTTGAGAGGAAATTGGTTAGGATGTTTAGGAACCACCCAGGAACCACCAAGGCCCAAGTCTGCCATGAAGTGGAAATTGCTGGAACACCAGTGACACTGTCAAGCGACTTTTACTCTCTTTTACTTAGTTTTTCTATTGGACTGAGAGGGTGCCGTCCAAGAAATAAGCCCCTGTTGTAATATCGGCACCTTCAAGCTCGACTGAAATTCACAGCTGCCCACATGTACCAACAAAAAGCCTTCTGGAGGAAAGTCTTATGGTCAGACGGCACAAAAATTGAGTGATGAAAAATTGAAATGATTCCACCCCAAAAAAGGAACAGTTGACAGAAATCATTGAAAGCTCAAAATTGTCATGACATTCACGTCCATGATGTGTGCATGTAAACTTCTGATCACAACTGTATGAGCTGAACACATTTGATTAAATTACATTTTCTAGAACAATCCATGGATTTAATAAAACATGGATGTATGCCAGCCAAGAGATGTCTTGCAGTACAGGCACACATACTCTTATACTGCACGATTCCTCCATGGCACCCGCGGCTGTCATCCTGTCTGTTTCTAATTCCCATAGTATTACTGCCAGCTTATATTTTGACGGAGAATAGCTTCTTCTTTCTTTCAGCCCTCCAGGATAGTTTGAAAAATAATTCCCAAATCAGACACTGTGCTTCCAGTCACTGCCTTTGTCATCAGAGTCTTTAATGACTCAGAAACAAAAGACATGGCTCCATATTATGTACAAACTGGCAAGAAGTGAATCGCTTAAATCCAGTTACACGTTAAAATCCCAACCCTTAAAGTTGCAACGTAGGAATACTGTGCTTCCATTTAAAACGTAATCAGTTTTACTTACATTGAGACCTTTTTTTTCAGTCAGAAGATAACTTTTTGTTCCCTCATGCTCTCCATCATCTAAGGGATATATCCATAGCGACATATATTTAAATTCCGAAATGCTTGATTTCAGTAGAGCACTGGAGTACAGTAGGCCAATTTAAACTAAATTTGTATGTATGATGATGGGATTATTTAGGCTTAACCACATTTTTAATTTATAATGTAATTGTTATTGTGAAGAACAGTAAACACAATTATTCTACATAGGATGTGTTTTTTACAAGACTAACAAGGGAATCTTGCAGACTGCTTTGTGGGGTAACAGCTCTCTCACAGAGCCATTTACGAAATTATCTGGAAATCTTTAGTGGGTGAAAAAACACATTATTGATTCTGCCTGTTTGTCTAGAACTGGATATTCAATTTTGGTCACGAACACGAAACTGGTAATCAAAGCTGAATAACAGAGTTTTATAAGAGAGTGTAACAGTCACTGTGTACGGGAAAGCTGACGATTAGAAAAAAGACAGCTGCATGCTACAGTGGAAGTTTTCAGAGCTTTACTGCAACACAAGTGACTGTGTTTGGAGCGAAATGCATGCCTTTTGCATAGGGTTTCTATGCCCGTTCCTCTTCTTAATGGTTAAGCTGTCTGGCGGTGTAATGCATGCCCTGCATAAAGGCAGAAATCCCCTTTGATTAGGTGCCGTCTCTCTTGGTCGCTTCTGTGAGAAAGAGTTAAGAACTAGGCTTCAGCTTCTGAATGTGTCATGTGACCCAGCCAGAAGTGCACCTACTGTCTGTTTCCATTGCTTTGCTCAAACCAAAATGTCAAAAGTCTTTGGATCTGTCCCAGGCAAACACGGTCTGTCCCTCATTTGCAGTGATGTGTCATCTATGACACACTATGACAGACTTTCTTGTAAAGCGACTTTTTTTAAGAATCCTGCCAGAAGGTAAGACAAAATATTCTCCGAATTAGAAAAGAAAAACCTACTTTTCACCTCACATGTCTATTTTAAGACTGTCTAGAGAGACACAATTGTTTCCTTAATTAACTGCTATGGGCTTTAAAACGTATGGTTCCAATTAATCATTTTAGTTTGAGGTATGGTCTCCTCACTTCTGTTTTTTGAGAGTAACAGAACATCTGACTGATCTCCTTTACTATATATAACAAAATGTTCTGTTTTTGAACAGTACCATGTTACCACACGTATAAACATTAATAGTTTACTAATTTAATTATATACTCAGTGCAGCGTTTTCTGTTATAAGATTGCTGGAGTTTAGCATGCATTACCAGCCTCTTATCCCGGCCAGGGTTGCAGGGAGTTCAGAAATATATTTCAAGCAGATATGAACTATTTGACCTTTGAATTATGTTGATTAATGAGTGTCTCTTGCATGCTGCATGTGGCTCTGCGGGTGGGCAGGGAGTTCGAATCCTGTATTTGGGTGTTCCTCAGGGCCGGGCTCCAGACTAACTTTCTGCACTGATGCGCCTGACTTTTTCATTTAGATGCCGCCACATGTTTCACCACGCCTTTAGTGCCAGGGTTACTTTTTTGTCATTTTCCAAACACATGATAGTTGTGTAATGCAGATAAATGTTTCTTTTTTTGAATCACAGTGCAAACAAAAAAAATTAAAATTTAAACATATACTAGATAATCTTGAAAAGGAATAATCATTATAATGGCAGTACTTGCCAAGTCTTTTTTTCCTATGACAGAGTAAATGTTTTAGTGAAACATAAACTCCCTGCGTTATAATGTTGAAAGTAAGAAATAGCTTGATCTTAATCTAGCTGACTAGCGATATGAGAATTGCATGTGCATAACATGCGATGTTGGTATTAATATCATACATCATCCAGACCTATAATATACTACAGCCATTTTTTTTATTCAGTGTAAAATACCCCGCCTCACTTTGTGATATCATTCAGCACTGGTGCCAGTTTTTACTCCTGTGGAAAACCAACACCTTTAAGTATCGGACTTTTGGTTCCTTCTTGAAGCACCAAATGTACAGTACCTGGTACAGTGGAAGAGCACTCTCAGGTGCACTAGTGCGACCAAGGAAAAAAATGTAGTCACATTCAGCACATTTTTGGTTGTACTCTGGAGCTCTGTTAGGGTATGCTCACACTTGGCCCGGTTGCCTTAGGGT
>JAODKL010000002.1:512324-532243 GCA_026780765.1 Petrocephalus schoutedeni | reverse complement strand
ATGCTCACACTTGGCCCGGTTGCCTTAGGGTATACTCACACTTGGCCCGGTTGCCTTAGGGTATACTCACACTTGGCCCGTTTGCCTTAGGGTATACTCACACTTGGTCTGGTTGCCTTAGGGTATGCTCACACTTGGCCCGGTTGCCTTAGGGTATGCTCACACTTGGTCTGTTTGCCTTAGGGTATGCTCACACTTGGGTCGGTTGCCTTAGGGTATGCTCACACTTGGCCCGGTTGCCTTAGGGTATGCTCACACTTGGCCCGGTTGCCTTAGGGTATACTCACACTTGGCCCGGTTGCCTTAGGGTATACTCACACTTGGCTCGGTTGCCTTAGGGTATGCTCACACTTGGTCTGGTTGCCTTGTACCGTTCCGGAGCACAATTTCTGCTCCCCCACTCGTCTGTGCTCACATTGCACTTAACGATCCTCGCCCGATCATGCTTTTGTCATCACCGTGCGACTTATTTGTGTTGAAGAAAACAAAGGGAGGAAAGTGCCATCACACAGCAGAATTCATTATTAATGTTCTTATTTTGTAGCTTTTGTAGTTGTTTTTGGCACAACTGGTTTATCAAGTGTGCAATGCAGTGATTTTTATTTATTCATGCTGTACCAATAAGTCCTTCATTTTACCAAGTACCTCAGTTTGTGCAGACTAGTGTTGCACGGGATACTGGTACTGAAAAGGCACCATGGTCCTGCAGTTTTGAAAGCTGTTCAGTATTATTTTACACCATTAGTCTGCTTGTGTTTTCTCCCCATAGCCTGAACTGATCTGGGAAATTTAAAGACACAAGAGCCAGCCTGAGTATGTGACTTTTGATAGTGTGATTGATCATATCTTTGAAATTCTGGGTCAGTTTTGACACACATATTAAATCTATGCCAAATAACTGAAACAGTAGTACACACTATTACTTTGGCTGCCCTCACCATTCTCCCGGAGTGACACAATATTGTCACATACATTTCAAATTTGGTAAACAGTTCATATTACACAAAAAAGAGCAGGATTACATCCATCACGTGTCTTTGCCTGGATCACGTTTCCTCCTTCTTCCCAAAGTCGTCCCCTCCTTCTTTTGCTGCTCAGCTCTAGTTTGGCAAGTCACATGTCCCGCTATGACATGTGAAGCCCTTCTCATCTCTCTGGCCCCGCCCACATCCCCCAGTTCTTTTTCGAGATGTCCCCCAGATGGTTTGTCAGTTTACGCTTTCATCTTTCCGAACATAGCCAGATTTTGGATCGCACGTGCTGCCAGAATTCTTCTGACACGGTGCTGCTTTGCAGCCATGCCTGGCATGTACTGCCTGGAGGGGCAAGGCCTTTATCCACTGTAACATGAGGGTTAGGACTGTAAATTTATCTCGTACGTGCGAATCAGGATCTTCCCCATTTATCTTGAATGTCTGCAGTCTCAGTCAGTTTGTCTCTTTTACTCTGTGCAGGTCTGGGGGTCACGAGTATCAAAAAGAATCACCTTCGAGTTGATGTGAAATGATTCCAACTTGAGTGGTTACAGGGAAAAAGAAATCACCCTTCCTCCTCCTGCATCTTATAGAATAGAAGTTAGCAGTTTCATCTTTTTTTGTTTGTTCACTCTGGGTAATATAAGCATTCTGTCTGCAAGCTGAACCGATCAAAAGTGATGAGAATTTCTGGAAATGCTTTGCTGCTCCTGCAGGCTGATAGTCGAGTGCCGTCTATCATGATAGGTGTGCATAATTAATAAGATGACCAGATTCCATGGGTTCATATGTTGTACGAATCCTGTAGACCCTGGTATTATTTTGATGAAATTTTTGGCAGTTGTTGCTATATTGATTGCAGAAACAAAGGAGAAGAATCTTAGCATGTCTGAGAATGTTTGTCTTCCCCCATCTCAATTTATATGTCTCAACGAACACCTCTGTAGAACAACATCTGTTGTCCTTCTTCAGTTTGGTGAAATGCCTGGGCTTGTCATTTCTCTTTTATTTTGTCATTTTTGTCTGCTCTATTGAAGTATCCATGTGTGATACATCTACCACCACAGCCAAGAATACGTTTTGATAGCAGGGACATTCTCTGACCTCATAAATACAGGTAAAACTAGGAATTTGGCTCGATCTTGGTCGCCTTCTAGGGATCTCAAAGCATTAATCTTTCCTGATTTTGATCCTTTGCCTGGGCTCTGCTTAGTGTACGCCGGTCCCCAGCCTACCCGGTCTGTTGTTTACTGTGCCGGTCCTGCCTGGCCACCTGTTTCATACGCTTCCCGTGTGTGCCTCTTGATTCCTTTCCTACAGTCACCCCAGTGTCCCTGTATGATGTGGTTCTTCTTTCTAGGGGCCCCTGACAGTCTGTCGGCTCAGCCATCCGTCCCCTGCTGCACTTGTACCCTATTGTTCCCAGGGAACAGATCATTCCTCGTGGGGTCCAGGCCTCAGCCCGGCTAGAGGTCCCTTCTGCGGCTGAGTTCTTACATTTTCGGAGTGCCCTGAGGCTCAGCCGATGGGGGGGAGGAATGTGTTCGCTAAATCCCAAAATTATTTTTCAGTTTTAGGGGTGAATTGTGCCAACAAGAAGAGATTCTTCCACCATGTCACTCTGACTCAGCAAAATCTCAGAAGTTGAGTATGACCCCCTTCCCAAAATAGTAGTGAACTATATTTTTTTCATTAAATTAAGTAAAACAATTATTTTATTTTATTTATTACTTTACCAAAAGTACTACAACCAACAACAACAATAATAATAATTGTTTTAATATTTTTTACTGTTAAATGTGAATCTAGAGAACAGGAAAATGTTATAATTTCCATGTATATGTATGTAAAGATATACTGTTAAATTTGTTATTAAATTAAACACGTGCATTGCAGAGTTAATTACAAAAAAGCTCATTGAATTCAAAAATGATTTAGTGATATATTGAAAAAAACGCACACAAAAACATATTTCAAGGCCTTTATCTGATTTATGGAAATCTTGCCATTTAGGGACGCTAGCTTGGCATAAACCACAGTGTAGCAAGAAAAGACACACCTGATAACAGCATGGCTGCTTTGTTCCAATCAGGCCCCTTTCTAATCACGGAAAGATATGTGCGGGCGCAAATGCACATGCTTTACCCCATCTTTATCTGATGAAAATCTCGCGCCGTTGCTAGCACTCTGTTTCCATGGCAACCGCATACGCGCCGATAAGGGTCCTGTGCGGCGGGCGGAGGGCTTATTTGCCGGGCATCACTCCGTCTCCGCGGCACTATCACGGCCCCGAGCACCCCTCCCATCCACCCAGGCGGGGAAGGTGCCTGGCGTGTGCGCCGTGTGTCATGATGCGGCGCCTCCCTAGTAAATTAGCGGACGCTGGTCCCGCGTCACCTTCTGCCGCTTTGTGAAGGGCATGGCAGTCGATCGATGGTGATGTATGGGCGCCGACGGCCGGTGGAGGCAGGCGGGGGTTTGGACGAGCTTGACAAAGTTCCTAGTGATTTTCTACACATCTGACAGAACAGCGAACGACTCGCGTGTGGTGTCAGCAGTAGAAACATTATTATTAAGGTGGCAGCGAGGATAATCTATACAAATCCTTGAGATAGACGGCTTGTTTTTTTTTCTTTAAAGAATGGTAAATTTCAACATAAAGAAATAGCCACATTTGTAATGTTAGAAACAAGCTCTTATGTTCCAGCGGACGAAAAAGTTGGAAAGCCCAAAGTCAATATCATAAATCTCAGTGTAAATTCCTTGCTCTGCAGCCTAAGAGCTTAGGATAATTAAAGCATAATATTTAGGACCTTTACACTACTGCTTTCTTCAAGCCTCTGAATTGTTTAATAGATGACTGGTTTCTGGAAGTGTATAGCGATAATTAGCTCAAAATAATCCCTTAATCGTCCCAGCAGAATTCTGTTATACTCCCAGGCAATTTACTTTGAGACATCCTTAATGTCTGTCTGTGTCTGTCTGTCTATCTATCTATCTATCTATCAATCTATCTATCCATCTATCGTTGTCTATCTGGCTCCTCCTGCTGTCTCCCATTTCTCTATTCCATTTCACTAGCTGTATTTTTTCCAAAGCTGTGTTTAAGGTTAAAATTATATAATGGAAATAAGGCATGATGTATTAACCAAAGAGGCAGTCGTTGTGTCTCCCGCAGTAACTGCCACCACGGTAACCCATGTGCTGTGCTGATACAGCTCCCCACGGCACGCTAACCTTACAGAAGTGTTTCCAGGACACTTTTAGGGGCAATACAATGGTCTTCCAGCAAGCCCCGGGTCAGGTCGGCCAATGACGTTCCGGGAGCGCGCGCCGTGTCTGCAGAGGCTCGGGGCATAGTGGTGCACGCGCAGTGAATGTTCACTCCGGGGTGAACGGCGCGCGAGCCCGTCGGAGAAGAACTGGGAAAGATAGTGGAGTGCGACAGACATGCACAACGAGCGCACTATTCAAGCGGCGCCGGCGTCGCGTAGCACGTTTTAACACATGATTTTCTGCATGATTTTTCTCCATCGCCCGCGTGTAAGATGTGGCTTAGAAGTTCATTACCACAATTTTAAATACGCGTCCCTGAAATGATTCCAGCGACACTCAGAATGGCGTTTTTATACGCAATTACATAATGACACTATTTTGCAGCGACGAAAAAGTGAATGACCGATCTTAAGTGTTTTAAAGAAAGTAGCACATAATGTTGTTTACAAGCAGAAATGGGTATTAGCAAAGCAGTAAGACTCTCCTTCTGACACCTATGCCTCGGTAAAAACCTGCACATCTGTTCCGTGCCTTTTCTCCCTCCACGTTGCAAAGCCTGTAGGTTTTTTTTTTCTCGGATAGAAAGTGCTCGAGTTAGCAGACCCACGCTCTGCTTAGGTGTTAAGTCTGTCAGTCTGCAGGCGATCCGTGCCTGTCCTCATTTCCTGTTTGTTGTTCAATATTTATGTCGTTTAACATGGAAGGGTTGGCGAACATTTTGGTTGTGTTTTTTCAAAAGAAAAAAGTATTCGGTTTCATTGATGCTATAGTATAGCTATAATATAGAAAACTGGAAATATAAAAGGACACATAAAAGGACAACTGTTATAGTACAAGTCAGTTTCATGCCTGACCTCAGCTGTGATTTTTGCTTAGATGTGGTTTCATTCCGCTACCTGTCAAAACAGGTTGTATGCACGCTATGTAATCGTGTTCAGATCTTTGGCTATGTGATTCATATAACTTGAAGGTACATTGTATTGTCTTGGGTTGACGTGTTCCCATTTGGGACCTGGGCTACCGGGTGCAAGTCAGTTTGGGCGTATCGCGATACTGTAGCAGTCTATCGCATATACATTACTGCATTACAAGCTAGATATGGGGAGATGTGGCTGGCAGTGCTCTCCATTCTCCTGCGTTCCTTAGACTTAGAGATACTCCCGCTAACATCCTTCAGGCATATCATGATCAAGGGTATATTATTTACTGTGGACCTTGGATGTAAATTCGATCAGACGTGACTTGATCAGGTGTAACTTGACTTAGGACTGTATTTGAGCAGCACTGTGGTTATCACTGTTGTCTCACATCATCGGGGATGAGGATTCCAATAATTTTTTTCTCGCAGTCTAAATACATGCAGTTACTGTAGGCAAATTGGCGTCTCTAAATTGTCAGTGGTGTGAGTGTATGTGGGTGTGTCTCCTGTGATGGACTGGCATCCCATCCAGGGAGTCCCCTGCCTTGTGCCCTATGCTTCCCCGGGACAGGCTCCAGGCTCCCTGTGATGCCGTACTGGATAAGCTGTATGAAAGATGGATGGATGAGTCACTGAGGAGGATATTCTTGGTAGGTAAGATGTTTTTGAAGAACACTTCTTTTTCTTCAGGCTGGATCACTCATAGAGTGGCCATGCATCAGACGATCCACATTTACGCGTGCTGCAGATTGGTTTTAGGGGAGGATCCTTTGAGACTTTAAGACTACCCCTAAACATGTCAAGGTGTTAATGAAAAACTGTAATACAAAATACAGATAAGCAGTTCACAGCACGCAGACCCTTTACATAAAACTTAGCCCAGGACAGTCTCCCTTAGCAATAACTTACTGTGTTGTTGGAACACAATTTGTCTCTGATATGTATATTCCCAGATCGCTCGAGGGAGGACATTTCGCACAGAGATGTGCTTAAATTTAATTTGTAAAAGTCTGACCCTTTCCGGGGTTTTAGGATGCACACATTTGACTGCAGAGCATGTAGCTAAGAATCCACAGTGGTATTTGTCGACAAATCAGACTTCAGTTCAACTAGAATACATCCAGTGTATGTGTGGCAGCCAGTTGGTAAGGTCATGCCCCTGTCCTGTGTATCCCAGCAGTACTGTGGTCTTGTTACTTCAATCTCAGTCAGATGCAGTTAACGAGGACAATTTAAGGCAGGGTCCAAACTGAAAGGGCAATTGTTTTAAATGGCCCTTGGTGGAGCTGAGAATCCTGTTCTTGCTTTAATGAAGGTTCTCGTATTTCTTTGGGTAGAATGGTTAATGAAAGCCACAAGACTTTTGATGCCAGTGTTGAAACATTCCTTCTGTTTACCTTTTTTCAGGTGCCCACTTGGATTAACCTTAAGGCTTTTGAAAAGTTTCTTCGTAACAGTGAGTAAACACTTTTACATCCCTTGTCTGACTTGTGTGGCCTGCTCTCTAGGTCTGAGAGAATGCTATAATGAGGCAGTGTCTGTTTATCCACTAAAGATGTGGATTTCTTGATTGAGTTGACTGATAGCAGTTTGAATACAAGGGACAGAATTTATGGAACATGTGAATCTCTTATGGCAAAGGCATTATCACCTGGCCAAATAATGTAGTGTTGTTAGGAGTGTAACTACTTACTCTGTCCTGCGATTTGTGTGTTTGCTGCTCTTATTTATTTTTATGTTATATATTTTTTATATCTTTTCTTTTAACTTATTTCTTCCCCCGTCTCTATTTATGAAAATGAGTCTGTGAGATACACACAAGAATTGCAATGTACTGAGCTGTACCTGAGTAAATTGCAATAAAAATATCTATCTATCTATCTATCTATCTATCTATCTATCTATCTATCTATCTATGTATCTATCTATCTATCTGGCGGTTTATGAAAAGGGTGTCTTTCCTACAGGGGTCTGATTTTTATGAAAATACACTCATTTATTATAAAGCAGGCCTGGAGATGCCCCTGGTACCTAAGCCAGAAACCTTAGAAATACCTAAATAAAAATGCTTGAAAATTGCTCTTAATAATAGTCTGTGTGTGCTCAGACTACGGCTGAACGATTTATAAGTTTCAAATCGAAATTGCGATTTTTAACAATGCAAATAGCAAATCGCAAAGGCTGCGATTAAAGATATGCATTATACAGCCCATCTGACCCATGGTCTAAAACTGTTGTGAGAATAGTTTAGCAGATTCATACAGTCAGTCTCACCAATCAGAAGTGCCATGCTCCTTGCATGCCAATCATGCTCACCAATCAGAAGTGGCCCAAAGTGACCGTGTATACACTTACAAACAACACACACATGAAACCTAAGGAGAAAAATGGAAAAAAAAATATTGGTTCTGCTGCTGAGCCATAAGTGAATTACCTGCCTAATTTATGGTCAGAGATTGTTCACAGAAAGGTCCTATTAGTGGCCCAAGCAGTATTAGCAGCAAGATTCCTAATGTTTTTATTACTGGAATTGTTTTATTTTCATTACTTTATTTAACTTAACACAGTCGCGGCTTTTGTGATAGTAGTTTTATGCATCATTGTTCTCTGCTAATTTGACCCTTGTGTACATGGGACTTTCCGGTAGCACTTTACTAAGGATAAAAAAGCAGTCGAGCCCTGTTTTAGCAACATTGCACTTAAAATGTGCATGTAAAACTACAATCTTTTTACCATGTTGCTAGAGTCTTGTTCTATGGTTTATTAGGTGTATGCTCTATATCATTTTTGCTGGAATAAATACATTTTGGACTCTTTATATATTTCCATTCTTAAACTACAGATTAATGTATCTTGCAGTTTGGATTTCAATGTACGGTTGTGCTCAATTACAGTTTTTTATACACATATAGTGAATACTGTGTTTAAAAAAACTGCAAATCAAATTGCAATCACAATATCTGACACATAAATTGCAATTCAGTATTTTCTTAAAATCATTCAGCCCTAGCTCAGACCATCTCCTCGGGACTGTGTCGAGTGCCTCTAGTGTTGTTCTGTGCCCGCTGACGCTGTCCTGAGCTCGTCTGAAATTCATCCGTGTAGCTATATAATGCATGTGTGCATATCATTGTTAAATAAATCACAGGAATGAGATTATCATTCCTCTTAAACTCTCCCAGCCTCCAGATACACACTGATTGCAGGAAAAGGATGAATGTTCTTATTTTAGAGAGAATTGTTTGGTTTCATTTTTTTCCCTTCTTCTCAGTTTGAATTAAATGTTAGCAGTTTTACCTGCATTGACATTTGCGCTGAACTTGCACTGTAATAATTTACAAAGTATTGCTTTAAGCATGTGAGATACAGTGGTTGCGTAGTTAAAACCAAGGCAGTGGAATATG
Source organism: Petrocephalus schoutedeni (assembly GCA_026780765.1). Taxonomy (NCBI): domain Eukaryota; kingdom Metazoa; phylum Chordata; class Actinopteri; order Osteoglossiformes; family Mormyridae; genus Petrocephalus; species Petrocephalus schoutedeni. The sequence continues at coordinate 523,670 of JAODKL010000002.1, read as the reverse complement.
AGGTGATATGTCGCAAGAGCATTGGTACATATCTCCTCCACTCTGCAATGCTTCATGGCCACATGACACAATCAGCTGCAGTGCCTGTCATCGTATCACTAGTGTGAGAAGAAGCTGCCTTAAATGATGGTATTTTTCGTTAGCTAAAATGTTCCACACAAACAGGAACTGGAAGTGTTTTCAGTCCTCTCACACCTTCAAGGCAATTTGGTCTTTCAGGTGTCTTATAGTGAAGCCAGGTTACCTCTACTGTGGTCCTCTTCCATTTATTTAAAGATTTAATAAGATTTTCATGCTAATAATATACTTATTTGCAGTTGTGTGATATATTGCGATTCTGAGTGATACCATGTTTGTATGTTGTGTGTATGAGTGTACCATGTGTACCATGCTTATGTGTACCATGCTTGTATGTTGAAATTGTGTGAGTGAGTGGGTATGCAACCTGCGACTGCAACTATACACACATACGTACATACACAATAAATTAAGGTATATTAGATAGGTAGATTACTTGATTATTAATATAATCAGTGGTGACAGCCCTAGCTGTAATATATTTACATTGAATTAACAGCATGTGGCTTTCTGGGCCAAGAGTGTTTTCCTGGGACTCAGGAGATGTTCAAACATTCATTTGAGTCCACTTTTGTTAATGGCTAATTATAGAGGCTTAATTACAGTGCACAGCTACAGGGAATGAGCAAATCCATTTAAAGTTAAATATATATGTTTTTAGGTACTTTATTTAATATTTTCTCCAAGAGCATTGTTCCTGTTTAACTTGGAGTGTTTGATCAGGATCCAAGTTTACCCAGACCCACACACATGTATCTGCAAAAGGATTTTTGCTTCTTTAGTAAAAGACTACAAAGAATTTGTAATGATATCTGAAATAATGTATCCTTTTTGTACCTTCATCTGTTGAAATTTGTTTTAGCCTGTAAATTGAAACTGCAGCCATTTGATATTTATTTGTCTCTTTGTTTGGATTTTAACAAGGCTTTCACGTTTTCTTCCCTCCAATATAATAAATTTAGATGGCTAAAGAAGACAAGCTTGAACAATCGAAATAACAGTGTCCAAATAACAGTGTCCTTTGATGAATCAGTTTCAGAATCACAGTAATAACAGGGATTCATAAATGAATTGGCACTATGGTTCAAGCATGAAGCTATTTTCATTAAAAAAAAAAAGAATGTTTGGAAAATTTGGAAACGCGTAAATGGACATTGTGGCATTTCATGTTTGTGTAAATTGGGAGGGCAAAGTGAGCCCTACCTGTGTGTGAATCCCCCCCTTGCTCACACACACAAGCAAACATGCAAACACAAACAGGGAAATGGAACACCATGCTAATAAGTTTTTTCCATTTAAATATTAGATACTCTTTACTAGAAAACCCCATAATGAATGTTTATACTAGGCTGACTTCACCATATGCAAGTATGTCAATTATTAATAGAATTATCAATATAAACATATATGGTTGCTACTGTATATACCATGTATCAAATTTGGTCTTTTCATCAATATGTGTTTCTCATATCCTGATTTATAATTCATACCGTGGAGCACAATTAAACTGTCATTATATACTTGTGTGACTAAGTGTGAGGTACGTCAGCACGATAAATGAAAAATATAAATAAAAGCATCATTTGTGCAACCAAATCCAGTTTGCTGTAATTCGATTTTACTTAGAAAAGCATTAAAACTATTTAATTTATGCAGCGGGTGATTCATGTAATTTACTCTGTCAGCCTACTTGGAAAGTTAATCAAGACATCAAAGGATCTAACAGCTCCTTGAGAGTTGGCTGGGTTACTCTGTATTAAGGATATCCTTTCTGATGTCCACAGGGCCCCAGCAACATATCAGGTCTTGATGGACCACTGGAGTTTCTGTTAAATGCATCCTCATTTGATCTAGCACGTCAAGAACATTCATAGCTGTTGGTTTGACGGCATTGGTTGGATCCACACTGTGGGTCTCGGGGGTTAATGTGGAGAAGTGTACCCTAGTCCAAGTGCAGTGCTCTTTACTGTGGTTTATTTTGAGGTGGATGCGGGTCAGTAGGGTTAATGCTCTGCCAGCATATCTTCCACCAATAACCAAGAGGAAACCGCTTCTAACAAGGTGGCCGAACTTAGAGGTATTGCAGTTTTTCCCGGGAATGAAAGCATTAGGGTTGAAAAGCTCTGATCCTGGAGTTTCTTGGGTAAACTTAGCGGGAATCTCAGAACGGAGACTAGCATTGCATATGAGTGGTAAACTTTGCATATGAGCTATATATATGTATTTTTTTTGCCGGAAGATGAAGTACTCCAACCCATAAAAAGAGATGTCACCAGTGAAGCAGACCCTGAGTACATTAAAACATTACCTCACTGGAAAGCAGAGAGTCTTGTCATCAGGCCTTGTACCGGCTGAATAGATTGAATGATCTGAATGCATGTCACACAGCTGCTCCTACAGGCTTATACAATGCAAAACAGAATAATAAAGCTTTGATGCCCACTTCCTGTCTTGTCAGGAAGAGGTGAAATGCACATGGGGAGAAATGATGAAGAGAAGCGATATTATCAGGGCCTCCTTCCTTCCTAAACGGTCCTTGTGTTCGGAATAAAAGAAAATCGTGGGTTTCAAAAGCAAAGAAATTTGCTTTTAAAGCAAATCTATACCCATAACAAAAATAAGTGACATATGGCAGAATGTTATGAGTATCTGTATTTATCTGTATGTACAGTAGTATGCTTGTTTTGTTACATAATGAGTTTTAGGAGAAGAGCACACGTCAATCACTTTTGTAGAGCCTGTTGCCTTTAGGAATTTTTTTCTGTAAAAATATACAAATTTTCTGAAACTATTAAACATAAATATTTGGATATGTATGAAATGTTAAATATTGGCATGCTATATTGCATTGTGTGTGTTATTAGGTACCTTGAATATGTCGTTTAGTTCACCTCCTGTGCAGCTTATTGACTAACGATTCTCAAATTTGGGCTTAGATGGGCTTTGCACCTCCCATCACTAACCTACGAATATGATGCCTCCCTGCACCCTGGTAGTCTTTGATGACAACCACGCAGCTATCTGGTGAAAAGGTGCAAATTATTCTTGAAGTCTATTTATCTGTGCAAATTTCTGCTTTTGCTGCCTGGGTTTCTACTCTTTAATATTGTTTTTGCTTTCAAAAAAGGAGAAATTTGTGACGAGCAAGGCAGAAAATCTAATTTATTCAAAAGTAGCAAAGGATTTTAATGGGCATATTATTCCTGGGCTGTCTACGGAGTGTTTTCCCTTTCTAAAACATAACAGTTATGCCCAGATATGGTTAAAATTAATGCCGCAATAAACTACCAATAAAACACCTTTACACTGGAAAATAATGCAACAATAAACTACTCTCACTCGGAATAGTCAAATGATCCTTGGTGCTCATCTGGTATGATTTATGTTTTTTTTTCTCCAGCAATGTCTCTTAAATTGCTTCTGGAAAGAGTAACTCTAACACTATTGAGCCGCAATGGAATTTGTTTATCACTTCCACAATTCATCACAAACTTCTTGAAACACTAGCATGTCATTTTCTGTGGAGCAATATTTTTTAAATTAAACATTTAGACCCATCAGTGGCATAACTGCAGGATAGGAGTTATATCTATCATTCCGTACTACGGTTCCTGTGTATTAAAGATTAATGAAAACACTTCCTTGAAGCATTTTTCACCTGTTCAGAAGCAAATGAATATGTGGAACATTTTGTTAACCTTCGGCAGGATTCCAGGCTTTGCTTTGAATTCACTGTTTTCCAAATAATAACAAAAGCTAAATGTTCATTATACATGCACTAATTATTTCTACTTATTAATAAACAAGCCTTCTCTGCCCCTGTAGCTTGAAACCTTCAGGTAAATCAGTGCATTTATCCTACAGCTCAAGCTAATAACGGAAAATGCAGTAATCGGCAAAACACATTTGCATTTTTTGGTTAACAACCAGTGGGGGGGAAAGTAGCACTGCCTGTAGAAAAGTAGAAAGAAAGATAATCGCTGAGGAAGTAATCCATCCATCCATCCGTCCATCCGTCCATCATCCATCCATCTATCCATCCATCCATCCATCTTCTAAGAACTGATACTGGTCAGGATCATGGGGAACCTACAGCCGGTTCTAGGCAGCGTAGAGCACCAGACGCGGGTATACCATCGGTGAGATGTGTCGATCACAGGGTATTTACACATTTACACTTACACACGTACACTAAGTACAATTTAGAGACCCCAATTAGCCTAACTGCAGATCTCTGGACTGCAGGAGGACACCCTAGGAGAGAATGACATGCTTACACAGAGAGGAGGTATGATGTTACAGCGCCACAGTGACACTATATTATTGTTCTTATTATTGTAAAGACAAAGGGAAAAAATAAAAGAGGCTAAATTCGTCATATGTACCAAGCGTCTGCTGTCAAATGTGTAGGAAAAGAAGGTTGAGGTGCTCTGCAGACCTCTGCTTTTTATAGCGATGTTATGAAGCTCTGCACTCTGCGATGACACAGTGCCCAAGTGGCAGCTGTGAGGCATCAAAGGAAGGCCAAACGCCTCCTGACCTTTCATAAACAATGCAAAAAGAAAAACAGATTCCCGCCGGCTGTAAACAGGCACCGTAAGCACGGGGGTAGGCAAAGGAGGCCTGATTCATTTCGGAATCCTCCGTAAGGAGCTGCTAAGAACAGAAGCAAATTGGCAATCAATAGGCCCCATACAGGCTGCGTTTTCCTGGAACGGCTGAAAAGGCACTTGGCCTGACGGTAAGTAGGGTACCAGAGTCAGGTGTGAGAGCATGAGACATGTCGCTGTTCCTGGTGCTGAACTTCTGAGGGTCTGCTCAAACGTCCCCCTCCTCCTATGCTAATACTGGAACTATTTTTTTTAACGTGGTAAATCTGTGGCATAAATATAAGACATTAGGAACCGGAGCCTGTCGGAGGTGCGTCAGCTGCTCATTCTGTCCGCTTGTGCTGTAGGACATAAAAGCCCAGAGAGCTGATTGTGAGTGTGGAGGGAAACCTCACAGTAGGCCTCACAAATGGCCGTGTGACTAATATGCTGTGCCAGGGTTATTTCACTCCAGCTCAATTTATTAATGCTGAAAGGCAGATAAGAAATATTAAACGGAATTTGTGACATGTAACTTTAGGCACAGAGCTGTTAACGGAGCTAACAGGGATGTTAAACCACTGTGACAACTGTAAGTACACAGGAAACATGAAAAATAATAAAAAAAAAAAAAAAAAAAAGGAAGCCGGATCTCACAGGGTTCAGGGGTGAAATGTTTTAATTGATATAATTGTTGATAAATAAAGATGCCTGGCACTTTGACAGGTTTACGACGTGGTGTCTAATTCTTCAAATTGCCGGGGAGCAGAGGTATAAAAGGGGGCAAGACACTATAAATTATGTCTGTCTGGCCTTGGTGTAAAGCATCAGCTTAGGTTTGTGTGTGTGTGTTTTATTGCCTTTGGCACTGGGGCAGAATAAAACTCATTAATTACACTGACTGGCACACTTTGGCATGAACACGTTTGACAGCTATTTAAACAGTCCGCTTTCCCTGCTTTGTTAGAGCTGTACGTAATAAGCTATTTCTCTGAACGTCCAATACATTTAGCTATGGAACTTTAATGGAAAAAGGAAGCAGAGAGGAAGATAACATGAGTGTAGGTTTAGAGGGGGAACCCAGGTAAAGCATTGGACGGGGTTATTATTGAATGCACAAGCATTTGAGGATGACGTATCCTTTTTGTTGCACTTGTTCGGTTATAGACAAGCTCTGACCTGTCCACTTATATGAAGTACAAATTCACTGAGGCCTTTCAGCAACATTCAGCCAGAATTCCAGAATGAATGACTCGACAATGACGTAGCAATGGCTGGACATATATAGCAGTAAAAGATGAGAGCCGGTGAAACATATACAGGATCTAAATCCACACAAAGTGCTTTTTTCTCATGTGATAGTTCCTGAGCTGTTAGAAACTAAATTTGCGTTGAAATGACCGTACATCAGTTTTTCTGCCGTACGCATGCTTGATAAATGAGGGCCCTTGTCTTTTTGTGTATCCTGTCTTGCACTTCATGATATACAGAGCAGGCTTGGGGGGGTGTCAGAGTACAGGGTTTGCCAGTGCTCTGTGGTCCTGCACCAGTTGTCGGGGGGGGGGGGTCAAGGCCCCGATGGCTGGGATTTAAACCAGTGACCTTCTGATCTCAAGCGCAGAGTCTAAAATCACTGTGCCACACACCTCCCTCCTGCATGCTAACCCAATAATCCACTAGTGATAGAGTGCTTGCAGGTGTGCCTGGGTCTTTCTCATCTAGCCATACTTGCAGGAGGCAAATCGCAGTGAGCGGACAAATTGCAGGCTACCCTTGAGTGGATGTATAGACATTAGGGGTCTTTATACAAAGCATCTAGATGGACATGGATGCTTTCATTTTGAAGTTGACCTGGACTGTCAGCAACACCCCACCGCATTAGTTCCTTATTGTCAACATCCAGATGCCACTGAGGGTAGCTAATAAGTCATACAGATGCAAGCTTCTAGAGCAGGTCTCGTTCCTTAGCCACATGGACTGGTGCCAGTTGCGACTGAGGAGAATGCTCACAGCAGGTTCTTCTACGCCTATTAATCTGACCCAAATATAAATTTCAAATTTCAATTGCCCTAAGACAATTGGGGTAGACAAAAAATGCACATTATGATAGACATGCCTGCTGTTTTATTATGTTAAGTAGTTGCATTTGTTTTCTTTAGTAATGGGGTCAGTGACACTGGGCATTGTTTACACAGAGCTTGACTCTGTTGTTGTGCTTTCAGGTCTTTCCCTGTAAGTTTACCAGACTATATAATGTATAAAAAATAGATGAGGGTCATATGTAAGCTGTAGCCTCAAAACAAAAATAGAGGAGCAAGTTATTTATGCAGGATGCAGTCAAATAAATGATTGTTAGTGCGATTCATGTACCTGGGGCTTTGAAAATACAAACGTTGCATTTGATAGGAGCAGGGCTTTGGATAATCTTGCTTGTGTACATATATTTAACAATGTATCCAGTTTGTGGTCCGGGGATAAGGCTATGCAGTGTTGGTGTATTTATTTTTGAGCAACATTGCCTTGTTCATTTCCTAAAATATTACTCTTCTTATGCGTGCCATGCTAAAATGTTATACTTGTTAACTATTCCGGAGCTCTTACAAGATTAGTCATATTAATGTAATGTTTGCTATGCACAATTCTGAATTATTAAATAGCTTCCTAAAATAATAATGTGATTTGAAATTTTTTTGTGACAGATTTGATGAATGCAGCACATTTTGGATTACAAACAGTGTAACTGCTTCCTGTCATGCTTGTGCTGAGGTAAAATATAGACCTGACATATTCAGAAATGTGAAAATGTGTTCACTTAAAATGCCTTTTAACACCTCGACATTGGTTAATCTGACTGCATCACTGCATGTACTGTATAATAATGAGGTATTGAAACGTATGTTTATTGAAGGCAGCATGCTACTCAGATGGATTATCGGCAAAATGAAGCAGTCACTAACGTGAGATAGTGTCACGAAGACACAGCGCTGACACCGCAGGGCGGCCTACTGTCATGCATCTGGTGTGACACTCACGCTTTCAGACTCTCACGCTCATTCAAGAAATCTTACAGCAAATCTATTTTATTCCATTATCAATCTACAATTAGCTACATCAAAAGCAGTGGGACAGTTTGCAAACCCTACAGACTGTTTACTAGGTAATACATGTAAATGCTTGGGCAGACTGGTCTCGAATTGAAAATCTCATAGCAGCCAGTTAAGCAATGTTAGCAGCCCAGCACCGTACACCATGCACACCATCATTGGGGAGTCTTCTGGCGATGAATTTGGCCTATTTCTATGCCAGAATCAAGGGGCTTATTTGTGACAGCAAAGTGACATCTTCTGGCCCAACGGCTTCTTGAGGTCGTAATAATCCCCGATTAGAAATGGGGCTAATTGGAATCGAGGATTCCGTCTCTTCCCCCTTATTATCTTTCCAAGCTGAGAGTAACACATCACTGAGGGGATCGATGGCGGATTAAAGACGCCCATGAAGCCGCATCAAGACGAGAGCTTCTCCACCAGTTATGCTTACCGGAGAGAAAACTCATTAAACTTCAGGAGAACTTCATATAAACAATGGGGACGTGAAGGTGAGAAGGGCATGGCAGCTAAAACCACAGCTAGCAAAGAATACATTAAAACTTTACTGTCCCTCTTAGACCCGACCACCACCGAAATCTTGTAAATGAGCAATGTGTCAGTGTGTGTTGTACCGTAGTAAAACATGGCAACTGTTTGTTGTCCATGGCCCCCAGCCACATATAAAGCCTCAGTTTATTCCTGTCGGGGGACCCTTTGTGACAAAGATCATTTCTATAGATCTAGGCCAGGACATCATAAACATTTACAGTGTCGACGGGGTGAATAGAAAATAAGGCCTCTGATGTACTCGGCGGGATGCTTAGGACATTATGGCTCTACATTCATTTTTTTTTTTCATTTTTCAATTTTTTTGCCAGAGCTGTCATTGTAAGACAATGCAAAACGCAGCTTTCACTCCCTGGCTTTGCCGGGCCGCGAATGTAACCAGGCCGTCACCATAATCCTTTCCAAAGAAAACGACGCCGGGCTTAATGCCGTCCTGCCTGGAGTGCGTGCGCTCTCGCGACAGCAGTTTGCAGTGCGTGCCCCAGCATCTCCGTGTCTAGTTACCGCGCATAATCGAGGTCGGGCCCTTAGGTTAGCCGAGTGAAAAACGCTCACATTAGCCAGAGTTATTGTTAGCTGTGGCACTTCCCCAGAAAGCCACAGCCTCGCTTCTCGCCAAACACTCTGCATGAAAAGACGTCAGATTGCACGCTGCGACGACCCTGACCTTTAAATACATTTTACCGAACACAGCGCCACCATTTGATAGTCATTTGCTTTTGACACGGCCATTGTACTACATTTATTTGCACACTGTGAGCCAGTATATTACATAGTTACCACCAACAGCTTGTATTTCTCTTTTTTTTTATTTTTTTAAATTATAGTCTTTGGGTCTTAGGGTGGACATGCTCTGAAGGGGAAAATGAAAGCGATCTAACTTATATACAGACATGCTTCTCTCTCTGCATGTAGGGCATCATAACCCGGACGCCACAGGTCTAAGGGGGTTGCCCTGACTGCCTACAGGTATTGTGGGAAAATGTCAACCTTTCAGCCAATATTTTGTGTTATTTCTTGGGTGGTGTAAGTGTGAAATGAAAGGGAGTTAGTGCCCTTTGCAGCACTGGTGAGTATTAGCGTGAAGGATTACATAAAGCGATCAGTGAAAATGTTGTGTAAAATGAAGAAACAGATATAGATATGTATACATTATATATTCTATATGGACAGTGGTATTTGGACACACCTCTTAATAATTGAATTCAGGTGTCATTCTGAAGAGCTCAGTGAATTAAAACATGACCCTGTCATCGGATGCTACCTTTGCAGTCCATGAAATTTCTTCCCTGCTAGATGCTTCAAAGCAAGATCCGTAAAGACATGCTTGGGCGAGTTTGGTGTGGAAGAACTTGACTGGCCTGCACTGAGCCCTGACCACAACCCCATTGGACACCTTTGGAGTCAACTGGAATGGAGATTGCAAGCCAGGCCTTCGTGTCCAACACCAGTGCCTGACCTCACAAAGGCTATTCTGGATGAATGGGCAAAAATTCCCACAGACACACCCCAAAATCTTGTGGCGAGCCTTCTTATATGAGTGGCAGTTGTTACAGCTGCAAAGTGGGGACCGGCTCCATATTGATGCCTATGGGATGTCCCAGTACTTTTATCCATATAGTGTATGTAGTTACACAGCATGTGTGTGTGTGTGTGTGTCTCTCACATTTGCCTGTACTTTATATCCTGCAGTTGCATATATATGCAATAGATACCACATGTTCCTTGAAAGTTTCCTCCATCATTCCAAAAGCATGCGGTTGTGTTAATTGGCGTGTGTAATTTACATGTAGTGTGTGATGTTTTCTGTGTTCTTTCAGTGTTTCTGCTCTGAAATTACAAATGCAGTGTTCCCCTTTTTCTTGCCATGTGTTTTTCTGGCATAGGCTCCAGGCTCACTGTGATTCTTTATTAAATAAGTGTGATGGAAGGATGTATGTATAGATAGGCAGGCCTTTTCTTCACAGCATATAAGTTAATGTCGTCAGCTTGTCTGACCATAAATATGAACGCTGTCCGATTATTAACACTGGGTGTTAACAATCTCGTGTTGGCCATTAGTATCATTTAGTATGCGGGAATGTGAATGAACTCTCAGGACAATGCACCCTCTCCATAAATTTATTTTGATTCACTGCAACAACTCAGGTCAAGGTTTTTGAACCGCCGTGTGGTAATTCCTCCAGAATTACCATCCCCAAGAGTCTATTACCTCTGAGCATAGGTTAAGGCAGCCTATTTAAGTGGAGATGGGAGGTGTTTCACTGAATTTAGAGCACATCAGAGTGAAAAGGTGGAATGGTGAAGGTTTAAAATCATTTTTTATCATAGTTATTCAGTTGTTAAATGGCTTTAATAATGAAAATGTTGCAATTATGGTGACTACAACAATATAAGATACATTATACAATTTAAACTAAAGGATTTATTTGGAATAATTTGGAATTTTTAGCCATGAATTTTTAATTAATGAATTAAACAAACAAATAAATCATTTTAAAAAGCTTTTTATCATGGGTATAGGCCCTTAACTTGAACTGTGCATCGTTCATTTTTATAGAGCCAGTGCTCTCTGTGATTAAAAGGGGGTTTCGATGACATGAAATAGCTACCGATGCTAGGTATAATAAATGTAATAAATGCATATGCTGCTGTGTCTTGCAAAAAGTGTATCCGCCACCCAGAAGCTAAAAGCAGCAACAGAAATGCTTGGGTGTGTAAAAGTGAAAATGCATGCTCGTTCACACTGCGGGGTTTCCGTTAAATGTGGTGGGAGAGGAAACCTGGCTGGGGACTTTAACTGGATATTCGGGAAATGACATGCGCACAGAAAATGCCGTCTGTGAGAGAGAGCAGCTCATGGAGGATTCATCCATCCATCTATCCATCTTCTACCGCTATTCCGGGTCGGGTCGCGGGGGCAGCAGCCTAAGCAGGGAAGCCCAGACATCCCTCTCCCCGGCCACTTCGTCCAGCTCTTCTGGGGGAATCCCAAGGCGTTCCCAGGCCAGCCGAGAGACATAGTC
>JAODKL010000002.1:501894-512227 GCA_026780765.1 Petrocephalus schoutedeni | reverse complement strand
GGGTGGTGAGCCCATTGGAGGGGGGACCCACGTTCCTCTTTCGGGCTGTGCCCAGCCAGGCCCCATGGGTGCAGGCCATTATAAATTCTAACATTTTATGAAATGTATTAAATGGTTTGTGTATACTTTTGAAACTTATGGAAAATTATGGTTACAGCAAGGATCAGATCAGAACAGAGTCAGATAATAATAATAATAATAATAATAATAAAACTGAAAAATTTGCGAACTTGATATTTGTGACTTTTTTGTACAGACTTGGCAGGTGAGGGTATTGAGTCAGGACGGCTGGGGTCTTAGCAAAAAGAAGACTATATTTCAGGAGAACGGGCAAACAGGGACAATGTGACTAGAGCCAGCTGATTTTTTTTTATATATCTGAATTACCTGTGCTATTATTCAGCCTCCCGCTGGCTCACAATATTTCGCTTAATTTCAGGGTTTTCCTTACCGTTCAGCGGTCTTTTTTCGTATATCCACACAAATACTTATATATAGTAAAAATGATTGTACCTTGTACAAATGGTAATTAACAATTATGCAAGGGCATCTGCAATGGCTGTCTATTAATTATCAGGCTGAACAGTCACACGGTGACAGCGGAACAGTTATATCTGGCTGCCTACAATTCAGAAACATAACAAAAGAGTAAGTTCATTTATGTCTAGTGGAAACAGGGCAATCGTGAACGGTAATGTGGCCTGACTCAGTCTTAATTACAGTGTGGGCTTGTTTTTCCAAAATACACAGTGTATGAAAACATTCATATTGTAGGCTTCAATAGATGTAAGTAGGTGATTGGAAATGAGCAAAATAAGAGGATTAATTTATCGGTAAATATTTATTTTTATTATTAATAGAATGTCAGCTGCAAAAACATACCGACTGTGTATAAAAATGTTCAAAGTTGAGTGATAAATCAATTCATTAATCGATGTGTAGGGATGTGGTTTGTGTAACATAGTTATGAAAATGGTCTTTTCATGTTAATGATGACAGAAAGTTTCATAACTGTCAGAACCAAAAAAAGCACATTTATAGAGTCAGTTGAAACAGCTTGAGAGCCTTTGTGCCCATCTATTGATGGGTGGAGGTAGTTCCACTTGAGTAATAACACATGGGATACGTGCGCCAGGTTTCACCTTTACTAATATATGCATGTGTAAGACTGCATGTCCAGCCAAGGTGCCCCCTACCCTATGCTTACCAGTGCTGTTTGCTTTTATACTTGCTCAATATTCAACAGGATCTGGAAGCACATATTTGGGAGAATGTAGATTAACGTAGAAATTCGTCATGCTCAAGAATATGTATTTTATTGTTGTTAACGTTGTTTGCTTGCATTGTGTCTGGTTCTCATAATGAAATTTCTGGAGTTACAGGACCACATTGTCCTTGATTGGTGGTGGTGAGCTCTGGAGATGCAGTCAGAGAGCAGTTATTTGAGCCTCCACAAAGCCACTAGTGAGTTGGTAAGTCAAGAAAGGGAAAGTAAAAGTTTTATTAAAAATTTTCAACACTTGCAAACTAGTGTTTAAAAAAGTGTTTATTTTAAGATTTTGTTAAGGGTCTGTGAATAATGGGAACAATACTTCTGCTGGGTTTAAAGCTTTACTTTTTTCAGCAGTTGTTTATCTTTTGCATGCATAGTTTGTATGGAATTGTGTTTGTTTGCAACTTAAGAAGAAGAAAATATTTGATTTTTATCCACCGGTGCTGACTGAATCATCAGTGCATCTATCAGCCAGAATAAATATGCAATTTGCGGGAACAAACCTTGATTTCTGACTAGCCAGAGCTTGCTGGCTTACATACCAGCACACACACAGACATACCAGCACACACAGGTGATCCAGAAGCGATACTATTCTTACTTTGTCTTACTCATGTTCATCATTAAAAGAGAGATATAGCTTTGCGCAACAAAGACGAGTCAACACTATAAAAAACATATTTCATGATGCATTATTCTCTGACAATTTAATGGCATAGAAATATGTTTCCAGTAGCATTCTAATGAGGCCATATTAAATGTTGATCTCCGTTATATCTAAATATATTGTGACACGCTTTGCATCCTGTAGGTCCTGATTTTGATCTTTAACTATCACCAGCCATTCTGTGAAGGTTCCATAATGCTGTCTGACCAGCAAATGGGCCATATATCAGAGAGCAACGCTCCTCTTTATGAGCAGTGTAAACACAGCTAGAATAGCAAGAACGTGAGAAATATGGAGGGATAAAATGCACCGTCTACAGATCTGGCTATATGCTGGTGGTTGCGTGCCTACACCTATGTATATATAAACGTAATGCCCCCAATAGAGAAGTATTTGTATTTATTTTTTTATTTTTTATTGCCGTACTGTGGTAGATGGTGTGGTATGAGGTTTTGTCACAGGGAAACCGGAATAATTTTTATTTACTGTATATTTATATTTTTATTTGTTTGATTGCGTGTGAAAAGCTACACGCTCTGTTAGCTATGTTCAACTACTACTAATTTGACTGTGAAGCCCTCCTGGTCAAATAAGCAACAGCACCTGTCATAGCAAAAGAGAGCTTGGAATAAAGTCTTGTTCAGGGGAAAGCAGTGAGGAGGAAATGGGGCAGTAAAATGATAACCGTGAAACATAAGAAACAAAACACTGAATATAGAAACACTAGAACCCATAGAAGGACTATTTAAATAGGTCATTTGGCTTGAGGTTACTGTCCAAGCTGGAGGAAAAACAGTAATAATTAGGGACCCTTAAAATGAAGACAAGTGGAACAAATCGACTCAAATGATGACGGTCACATGAGTAACCTTTGCAAATCGATAGCGGCCCGACCCCCACCTCCTTTCTCGCCGTCTTAGTAATTAATGTGTTACTCGACTCTTGTCAATAACAGTGACATTAGTAGTGTTTTAAATTTAGAACAAAATACATTGTACTATAAGGCATACCTTTCCATGTAGGCTACTCTAAGGGTATTTCAGTGTAAGAGCCAGGCTCTCACCCCACTGCAAATGTGAATTGATTACATTCAAGTTTATTTTTGGGAATTGATTTAACCATTGATTTAATAATTAATTTCATTACAAAATGATGAATAACACAACGAATCATGATCATAAACTTCAATATTGAAGTGGATATTGAAAAATCAAAGTCCATAAAATCCGTAGAAGGGCAAATGCTAAAGGTTAAAGCTTTGGAGAAAATGCACCAGGATGCATTAAAATCATCACAGAGAATCATCAAAGAGATGTAACGGTTACTCAGTGCTGGAACACCGGGATTTGCTTCTGCACCTATTTTGTTAGTACTGACTGGAGGACTGGCTACATTAACCCCTATCCCGTGTTTGGGGTCAGTCTGACCCCAGAGCATCATTAAACGGTTGGCAAATTTCACATGGGGAAATTATCACGGGAAAAGGGTTAAATATTGCCATATATGATTCTTTGAGAGCAGCCAATGTTTATATGTGAGTATACAAGTTACAAAAAAAAGTGATAAACTTTACAGGTAGCAGAAAGTAGATGTGTGTTTGTTTATGAAGTGTGTGGTATATGGCCTGTCAGAATGCATTCATTTTCAGATTAATTTGAAATGTACAACATGTGTATGATTGAATGACTAATTTATCATCGTTATCAATGTCTGAGTTTCACTCTCACCCTCTTGTTTTACCTTCTGCATTTTTTATGAGTAATATACACATTGGCTGGTAGATTTACAGATATGTGATATCTTAAATTACACTCGATGAGTTGGCAGTTGACTTTATTGCATTATCAGTGTGTGGTTAATTTTATTTATCGAGAGAACCAATGAAATGTTAAATTATATGCGATTGAAGTCTGTAGATCGAGCAGTCGTTTTACCAGTTTGAGTTGTCCTTCTCTTCATAGCTTTGCTAGATTCTGTGTTTGGGGTTGCTATCTTGAAGAATGAAAGGTTGCCCAGTCAGCTTTAGTCCAGATGGGATGGCCTTTGATGTATGCTATGATAGCCATTCCACTTGAGCCTACCATGGATTTGGTACCATTGACTTATTAATGTATGATTAAGGGTTTTGAGCGGCACTCGTAGTTTTGACTAGTACTGTATGTCAGACCAAAATGTCAGACAATGCAGTTTCTAGAAATGCATATAAATGATATATGCAACTGCACTGGAAATAAAATTTCTTTACGTCCACTTTCTGTTGTTAATAATATGTACTGTATATGTCATCCCTACTTTAACAAAAGTGGTATGCCAGTGAAATAAATTTTGTGTCATATTTATTCAACCTTGCAGCTTTGCATCTGTTGTTTTAGTGTATTGGTTTCATATAAAAGATTATGTTCTATTTACTTTAACAAGAAACTCATTGAGACATCTAACTCTATAGTAAATCAATTTAGTCAGAAAGGTAAATTGTTTATTTGAATATTACTGTCAATTAAGACTTTTTTTCTGAGATTCTTTATCCATTTAGTGTTATCTCTTATATTCGGAGTGTTTTCTGTTCTGCTAACCTCAAAACTTTAGTTTCTGCTCCTTGAGGGCATGGACTGATTCCCAGTTAAACCAAACCCAATATATGTGTGGCTGTGCACACATGCATTCGTGAATGCCGTTAATCTGAAAGAGCTTGTCTGTTTACTTTTGTATGTGCAGTACTCCGCACATGTAGCTTAGTTGGCCTTAAGCTGAGCTGCTAATGATGCACAGAGGTTCATCCTTCCTTTGTGTTTCTGTAGTAATTTTTGGCTGAATAGTTAATTAGCTTGTCAAACTCTGACACAAGAGAGACAGAACAACAAAGCCTTGCTCTGGCTATGCTTAATTGGAAATGCCACTAGTGAAAAAATAAATAAATAAATAAATACATTTTCACTTTGTGACTGAGTTTTTGGTTGTTCCTAAATACCTCCACTCTGCAATAATACCTCTAACAGCTAACCATGGAATATCTAGCAGGGAAGAAAATTCACAAAGTAACTTATTAGGTTGGGGTGTAAAGGTTGGGGTGGCATGGTGGTGCAGTGATTACCACTGTCACCTCACACCTCTGGGACCTGAGCTTAAGAGCTCCTCCAGGGTGTAAGGAGGTTGTGTGTTCTTCCATCATCATGGGGTTTCATCTGCATACTCTTGGACCCCACAGTCCAAAAACATACTGAGGGATTTAAAATGGGTAGTACCTAACCCCACCCTAACCGTGGCCTCAGTATCACACAAACACACACAGTACATGCACAAAGTTGTTCACTTCCAATGCTCACTTGAACAGGATTTGAACAACGACTAAATTACTCACATTTAACTATTTATAAAATATATATTATTTTGTTATCCATAATTGATATCCCAAATGATAGCCATCATTTCTGCATATGTAATACAAAGGATTTACTAGTGATTCATGAAGAACATTATGGCACAAGGAAAGTTCTAAAACTTCATGTAGCTTCATGTGAGCATGTATCCCAGCTGATTGCAAGTAAAATGAGCAAATACAAAACAGCCTTGAGCATAGAATAGCCAGTGAGCTGCGTAGCCTAACTCTGGGTAAGTTTGTTAAACGCCCAGTATTAAAAATGCATTACATAAGCAGGAACAGACAGATTATTGATTCAATTAAGTTCAATGCTGTGCTGACTAAAAAAAATACATTCAATTCACATTATCATAACCTGTGGGAAATTTCCATTTCTCATCAACTGGTTCTCTTAGAAATAAAAGGAAAATCGAGGAGAAGGTGATTTTAATGACTCTACAGGGCATAATCTTTATGCAAAAATGTCTCCAACACAATTTTTTTGCTTCATATATAAAGATCCAATGATGGGATTCTATATAGTTCAATTGTTTAATGGCAGGGGATTTACTGTTACTCTTTTGCCAAATATCAGGCTAATATAGTGTAAATGTAATTAGCTCATCATAAAGGCTATACCTCATTCAGTACATATCATAGAAATATAATGTATAGTGTGCATAAGATAGATAGATAGATAGATAGATAGATATGACAAGAAGAATGTAGATATGTAAGAAACATAATTTAATAAAAAAATAAATATCCGTACACTGCCAGTTAAACATTGCTAATAATTGCCTTGATTGCCCAGACAGCTAGGAAGTACATGGGCGCTATACACATACTACTGCTATTACTGTTACAACTCCTGGTACTACTTATACCACCATAACCCCCCCAACGAGCAGCCCAGCAGGGGGGGAACAAACAGCCGTGGCCTCAGCTCTCTCATCGAGGATTACCTGGCGGAGGATTTGGTGGATCCTCATTATCTGCCAGAGCCAGAACATGGCCCTTTATCTGTGGCCTTTACTCGGTGTTTAGCAGAAAGCAGGCATCTCCTGTTAAGTGGGACCTGACAGTGGCCGTAAGGACCACTCTCCCCCCCCCCCAACACAGACCCAGCTGAGTCACAGAATCAGAGGACACATGGGTCTTACCCATAGCTGCTTTATGTCCACAAATAGCAGAGAGAGAGAAGTCCATAAGAATTGGGCTTTATTCCAGTTTCTAGCGAAACAGGGCCTTGATACTGTTGTCTGCAAGGGGGGAAAAATGCAGCAAACTGAAGGCCGGTAAATGCTGGCTTGTTAAAGAAAGGGAGAGAACCTGTTGCTCGAAGCAGAGGGTCAGTGATTCGGTTTGCATCTCATTGTTAAACTTTTAGCCTCCAGGAACCTTCACATGTATCGATTGCTCTTCCAGTAGCATTTTTGTGTCTTGCAGAGTAATGCTCTGAAAAATTGGTGTAAGAAGGGGTTTTTTTTCATATATGAAACATCCTCTGTCATAATGCCAATATTCCAAAGGTTTGTTAAATTTATTTGTTCTAACTCTTGAATCAGAACATACACAATAAGTAGTCAACTAATAAAGTATCAGTATTGCTATATAAAATATACACGGTTATTGCCACATATATATAATTTTTCTGGTGATATTTTTTTTCTATCCTTACCTTGGCTAAAAGGATACAGCATTAGATTTGTGAACTAAGCCTTGTTTGATTTCCCAGTTTATTATCGCTAATTAAAGATTCAATGAACATGCACTAATTACTGTGCAATTACTGTACTGTACTATCCAGAAAAATAAGCATCCACATAGTGCACTTCTAGAAAAGCTGGAATCATTTAAACTTATCAGCTAAAATAATATTAGTAGTACAAAATATCGGAAAGAAGTGTAACTTTTGCAATAAGGTAGTGCTTTATTTATTTTTTAATAGTGCATGGAACACACTAGTTATTCATTATTCTCTGACTTTTTGCAAAGACATTCTTATTCTAAATCTTACGAAATAATTAGCAATTTTGGAGAGATTTTTATGGAACCTAAGGAGAATTGCTAAACAGGTTTCTGTATTGCTTATACTTGGTATACCGAGGTGTGCAGGATGTTGACACTTGGCATTCTAACAAAACACAATGGACATTCAATTAAGAACTTGCGGAATCTATAATTATGAGTAAATATTTGACTCCTCACCTTGTTAGCCCTGTAGAAGCCATGTGTGAACCTGTATATAATGGAACAGCAATACTTTATGGCAAAAGAATTATGTTATTTTGCTCTTGAGAAAAAAAGAGGGAAAAATTATAATGACTGGATTCACTGTAGTTTAAGT
Organism: Petrocephalus schoutedeni; assembly: GCA_026780765.1. Lineage (NCBI taxonomy): Eukaryota > Metazoa > Chordata > Actinopteri > Osteoglossiformes > Mormyridae > Petrocephalus > Petrocephalus schoutedeni. The sequence continues at coordinate 504,579 of JAODKL010000002.1, read as the reverse complement.
ACTACAGCTACTGCTGTCGATTAATATTGCTTTTAATTTTGTGACAGAAATAACATGTAATGGAACTGGAGAGCAGTGTATCTGTTCATTTTTTTCCCAAAAGCCTGCCCTTCATTCTGGCCGCCCTGTACTTTTCTCAGGCCAGAGTATCGATACTGAAGCACAGGTTCTTTTTTGTCTGGCTTTCACCTGCCATTTTGCACCTCCAATACCACGGGGCTACAGCGGCACTGAATTAAGGTAGCCATTACTCCACCATCTTTATTGGAAAATCTAAATATAATATTTTTCTTTGCACAAAACAAAGTATAACAAAAATATCCGTCTAGAATATAAAAGAATACAAATGTGAGAAATGTCAAATTTTAACGACTGAATAAATAAGCAGGGTAATGTATACAATAAGTGTAAAAAATGCTATATGTGCCGAATGTGCAATACAAAAGCTGACTTGAATATTCAATCTAAAAAACCTAATTTGGGAATAAATATTGTGGGGATCTGCACTTTTCTCCAGAATATTCAGAATATATCACTCTACATAAGCTAGAGATAAAACTGTTTGGCCACACCTACAGAAAGGAAACCTCTCATAACTGTCTGCTCTGGCCACCTAGTCAGTCAGATGCAAAGGCTTGTGTGATAGCCAGGTCAAAATATTTCATCCCACGCTGTTTACAAACTATTGTGCTGGTGTTGACCCGTGGTAGCTGCTAACTATGATTTGACTATGACTATGCCAGTATAAAGGAGGTACTAATTTATAGGTTTTGATCCCACAAGACTACAGGATGAGATCTTGTTCTGGATTACTTTGCATTATTTTATGACTAGCCTTCAAAAAAGAGGCTGGCTTTGTCTGGTCCTCACCTCCTTGGCTCATCTGTGATGTCACCCTGGGATTACAGAAATAGGTATTACTTTCTGCCCTAGAGATGCTTGCTTTCAATTTGTATGGGTAATTTATTTGCTGTAAACCTCGCAAGCCATTTCAATAAAGCCAGGAAGTAAATTATTAACCTACAATTTCCAGCATTATTGAAACTTGTTTGTTGCTTTATTCGATTTAGAATAATTACTGGACGTTCGGTGAAACTTTTTCATCTCCTATGAATTCCGCCCATTGTGGCCCGATGTCCTGATTAGTAGGTAGTGTTCCCATCTAGCAAACCGTTCCCAGTTCCCAGTGGTTTCACCTTCTGTTCATGACGCGTATACTCAGGGTGGCTGGAAAAAAATCCTAGATATTTATGTCATCCCGCTGATTTGAATTCTCCTCCACATCTTAGCCGAAGCAGCGTGTTCTGTATTTTGTAGAAGTGCCTGTCTCTGTTACCACGACCGAAAGCTCATGTGCCAAAGTCACACCCTGCCCTCCCTAGCAGATTCTACCAGCCAGTCCCACTTTCTTTCAGATGGTGTGCATGTGTATGTCTGTATGTGGGCTTGTGTTTAACACATTGGGGGGATCAAATGTTTGCAATGAAATGCAATCAAAAAATGAATAAGTCTTGTATTTTGTTTGGTAACATGGTTTTGTTTGGTTGCTTATAGTTGCGGCTAGAGCTGGGTAGAGGTTAAGGTTGTCATTTTTCTGATTAGGGTTTTTTCCTTAGGAATGAATCGATGGTCCCCACAAAGACATGAACACAAATGTGTGTGTGTGTGTGTGTGTTTGTGAGTTTGCATAGATCACAATTGGGGACCAAAAGTGTCGTAAACCTAAAGATTCCTTACTTTTGGGGGCATTTTTCCCCCATTTGGATAACCTCAATTTTTATAAAAATCTGTGAATGCAATCAAAAAAGTCAACATATTTTTGGGCTAGTTAGGTATGCTTAAGATTAGGGCTGGGTAAGGGTTAAGGGTGTTGTGACTGGGATTAGGGTTTTTCCCATAGAAATGAGTGGACGGTTCCCATTTAGATAGGTACACAGGTCTTTGAGTGTGTGTGTGGAGGGTGCCGGCCGGTTGGCTAAGTTTGTGCTCCCTCGAAAGGACAGAATTGACCGACCCTGACTGCAACTTCATTTTTCTGTAGGCTAAGGACAGTTTTTCTGTCATTTATTGTTATTTGGAAGATTTTCATTTAAGCATTTTAAAGTTCTTTAACACGATACGTCATCCAGTAGGAATCACCAGAACCGGATCACCACCGTGTCGATGGAAACGCTGCAGTACCGTTTACCCGCCCTTTGTCGTGACAAAGTCTGCGTCTCCATTCTGCTGTCTAATATCCCAGTGTCTCCCATTAGATTAACTGTTCTGGGCTTCTGATGACTCACGGCCCCTCCCCCATCATGCACTTCTGCTACTGAACATCGCGTTCCTGTTTGCACTGTCCATTGTCTGTTTGGCAGTGCTGATGGAGTGATTACTCATTCTTTTCAGCACCACTGTCAATCCAGCTTTATTAATAGAGTTTGTCTGTCTATAATTCATATTCTGTCTTTGCCTGCATTTCTGACAGAGAAAAGTTGTTTACATCTTCAAAAGGCGGAATGAGTACAACACCGTAGATGAAAACTTTATCTATACCCAAATACAATTGGCCCGTGTTCTCTTGATATATACACTCTCCGGCCACTTTATTAGGTACACCTTGCTGGTACCGGGTTGGACCCCCTTTTGCCTTCAGAACTGCCTTAATCCTTCGTGGCATAGATTCAACAAGGTACTGGAAAC